>CAUYRT010046676.1:0-32815 GCA_963574885.1 Lepilemur ruficaudatus | reverse complement strand
CTGCAGCATTGTTTATAGCGGGAAAAAATGGAGATAAGTTAAAAGTCCATGACTATGGACATGGTTAAACATAGTAGTGTGCATTCATATTACAGATAATTATGCAATAGTTAACATAAGAGTAAGGTAGATCTCCAGATCTCCATGTACTGACGGGGAATGATCTCCAAGAAATAGTTAAGGATCAAAGCCAGTTGTAGAATACACCAAACATGATCACACAGTCGCACATATTTACATACATATGCATACAAAAGGGGAAATAATAGCAGTCATTATTCTCAGGAGGGCAGGTGACTGGCATTGGTAAGGGGGTCCAAGGGGAACACATTACAATTTTTGCCTGATGCTTTTCTATGATGTTTGACCCATTTGCTTCTTCATGCATTACTTGTATCCTCTAAAAAATTAATTTTAAATTTGCAAACTGTTTTGTGTCCCTCATCTCCAAATTATTTCCTAGGGAGGAGGGGATAGGCGACAACCTCCTTAATGTGTACAATGAACACCATCTGGGTGATGGGCACACTTATAACCATGATTCAAACATTATAGAAATTGATAGGTTTTAATTGATGACATGTCTTTTTTATTTTCAGTTAGGATCTTCTGGTATTAAGTAATAATGGAATATGCTTGCTTTGGTTTTTTTTAAGTAACTATCATTTTTGAAAAACATTTTCCACATATAGAATTCTGCATTAGAAGATATTTTCTTTCAGTACCCTGCCTATTTAATTCCACCATATCTTCCATTGTTGCTGTTGGGATATAAAAGATCATTCTAATTGCCACATCATTTGAGATACTCTCTCTTTTTTCTCTTACTACTTATAAGATTTTCTTTTTGCCTTTGATTTTCTATAGTTTCACAATAATTTCTTTAGGCATGGGGGTCTTTTTTATCTATATGGTTTAAGATTTGTTGGGCTTTATAAATCTATGGGTCTGTGTCTTTAAACAGTTCTGAACAATTCTTAGCAACAATATCTTAAATACTGCCCTTGCTTCATTTTTCTTCCTCCTCCTTTTCTTCTAGGAACACCCCCTTCTGAAACAAACAAACAAAAAATGCTAGGTATTCTCATTCTATTCTATGTGTCTCTAACTTTTGTGAGCATTCAATGCTACCTCTCTGTGCTGGATTTAGGCACTTTCTTCTGACCTATCTTTTATTTTACCAACTGTCTTTTCAATGGGGTATAATCTACTCTCAAACCTGTTCAGTGATATTTTCTTTACAATTTTTTTTCAAGGTTTGATTTTATCATTTTTTAGATATGCTTTGTGACTTTGTAGAGCTTTTTGGCCTCTGTAGATCTTTCTTTCAAAATTGTCTTTGGCATTGTTTATTTTAAAACTTAAATAAAATACATATATATGTATTATATATGGTGAAATTATATATATGTATCTATGTATATGTCAACCAATGGAAGACATTTTGATAAATAACTATTGAATATTGACTGATAGTAAAATAATGTGCCATTCTAGGTCGATACTAATCAGGGCTTCAGCAAAAAAACATACAGTAAAGAAAAACTGGTAATTGAGGAAGTTTAACAAAGGGAGAGTTGTTACAAATGTATGGGTAGAGGTAAGATCAACCAACACATATTGGTGTGGTGTCCTAGGACTAGCAACAAGGGAGCTGGGATCACTTCTTGGCATGACAAGGCAAAGAATGTAGTCACTACTATATACCAGAGACTGTGTCTACAGAACAGGCTGTTGGACTAGAGTGTTGGTCCTCATAAGATTGACAGCTAACCCATGGTGAAATCAAGTGAAGGACCCAGGAGTGTGAATATTCTATTCTCATTCTGATCTTGTCCTCTATCTTAGTCCATTTTGTACTGCTGTAACAGAATATCTGATATTGAGCAATTTATAAAGAACAGAGACTTAGTTCTCATAGTTCTAGAGGCTGGGAAGTCCTAGGTCAAGTTACATGCATCATATACATGTATTTATGTGTGTATATGTACGTAAGATTTCACTCAGGGACCTTTCATTCAATTAAGTTAATTTTATAAATAGGCAAATTATACAAGTTTCTGAGCTAATATGTAGAAATGGATTATATAGAGAATTGAAATACTTAATATGACACAATGTTAAAAATCAACAAATCTGGATCACATACTAAAGATCATCTAAAAGAATGGGAGGAACAATATAAACCTGAGCTTTTAGGCCATGAAGACTGGTAAGTTAAAAGCAGGATTATGAGCACTATGAACAGAAGAGATAATACATATATTTCTTATTTAATTT
Organism: Lepilemur ruficaudatus; assembly: GCA_963574885.1. Lineage (NCBI taxonomy): Eukaryota > Metazoa > Chordata > Mammalia > Primates > Lepilemuridae > Lepilemur > Lepilemur ruficaudatus. The sequence goes on along the minus strand of CAUYRT010046676.1, from coordinate 30,535 downwards.
TCATCTACTAGTTGAGGAGCAGTGAAAGTTGCCAGTGAAGCTGTCTAGCAGTGTGACGTGCAAGGGTAGAGCATAAATAAGGCAGATCTGGGCCTGAGGTACTGATTAGGGTTTAATTTGCACAGATTAATGGTAGAAGTTGTGACGTGAGTTATGCCAAGATAATATACTGGTTAGAGAAAGGCCACAAAGACATATTCTTGGGAAAAAACATTATTCAGGGGCAAGAGAAAGGAAAGCCAGACAAACTATGAATAAAAAGAAATGTACAAGATTTAATTACAAAAGAACCATCTTATCTGCTCACCACCAAATCTATATCTTACTCATGTTCTCTGTCTTCACTCCTATCATGGCATGTTAACTTCCCCTGTTCCCATTCAAACTCAGTCTTTCTGTACTGTACTTACTTCACTTAATAAACCCTGCTCCTACAATTATCCCCTCTTTCTGTTGTATTATAGCTTTTTCCTTTCTATTAGATCGCTCTCATTAGAACGTAAACAGACCATCATACTACCATTTCAAAAAAAAAAAATTACTTGAAATAATAGCTCTGTGGTAGATTAGATTATATTTTTCCTATAAATCTTTAGTACTTCTCTCTAGGTTTGGTGGTGTGTGCTTCCCAGCCCTGTTCACATTAGGTTTGGCCACATGACTGTTTTGCCTGATGGAATGTCACTGGATGTCTCATAAGCAGAGGCTTGAACATTGCTTCTGTCATTTTGTTAGCTCTCTCGAATTCCTGCAGCATGCATGGGAAGTACACAAGACATGAAACTGCTGGCCCTTCAGCCTGACCCCTAGAATGAAGATATTAGGAACCAAACTGTACTAAACTGGAAGCCTGGAGTCTTCCCCAGCATGGATCAGCCACACAGTCCAATCATCAGACAACGGAACAAAAAAATTAATGCTTGGTGTTGTAATAGTTGAAGGTTTTGATGCTCATTGCTCCTCAAGCTAAACCTGTTAAATTTGTTCTCTATTCTTGCTGTCACTTCTTCACTTTCATTTTTTGTTCTGGATTATGTCCATATCATTCCATGAAACTGTTCAATTTGAAGTAAGTCAAGACCGCTAGTCAATAAATTTGACAAATCTGATAGTCAATTATGAGCCTTCTTTTAATGTATTTAACAGAGTTGTCCACTTTTTCCTTAGAACACCTTTTCACTAGACTATTAGAATATTTCACTCTCCTTATTGTTCTGTTTCACTGTCACTGTTTTTCATTTTTCCTCTTCCTTTTCCTGGCTTCTCAGTTGGGAACAGCTCAAGATTGGGTTCTCAGTCCTTTTCTCCATCCCGTATATACTCACATTTCTCTTCCCTACATAACTCACATCCCAGATTATTTTATCTTATCTCTTGATATTACCTATCATCTTTTTGGTAATGACTACCAAATTTATATATCTAACCTAAGCCTTCTTTGGGTTCTAACTATTTGACAACTTCACTTGCGATTCTAATAGGAACCTCAAATTTACCATGTCATTTATCAATTAAGACAAACGCATGATACCAAGATGTTAATATATGGGAACCTGAGGTTGGTGTATATGGGAACTTTCTGTACTATCTTTACAACTTTTTGTAAATCTAAGACTATTGTATGATAAAAAGGTTATCTTTTTAAAAAAAGTATGATACTCCTATTTGATAAGGTATTTAAATGATATTTAATACTGGCAAGGAAAAGCATTAATTAGTCTTAAGGGTGTAGAATAGGCCGTCTCAATAAATATGTACTCTTTTACTCCTTTGAATAAATCTGGAGATAGTGAGCCTCAAAAATGAAAGGAAAAAAAGAGAAATAAAGTGAAAAGAATATAAAATCTCATGTATCTAATTACATCTGATTCAGGATGAGCTATATAATGGTACATGAAATTACCATTTGATATATCCTGTGACTTAAAAAATATAAATTCTAGATATTCTAAATATTATAATTTTCTTCCCACAAATATACAAATATTTAACAGAAAACCGAATCCAAAGTTTAAATGGCCAGACACTGCTGTACAAAGATTATTTTCCTCACCAAATACTCGTTAATGATTTTTAACAAATCCAACATAAGCAAAGGTAAAGCTTAATCTCTAAAATTTATTACAGGTAGTAACAATTCCAAAGATCTATTAATAATATATTTATTTCTGTGGCAAGAATGCTAATTAGATTACCATTGTTTTATTCCAGAAATAATATTTGTAGCTTTTTAAAATAGCAATTAAACACTTCTAATTTTAGTTTGACATTTACATGTGTTCAGAATATTCCTCGCCAGTCAGGGCCCATTTGCAGTTCTGCTCTGTTGCATAGTCAGTATATTTCCTCCTCTTTTCTTTCTCTTTTTCAACTAAGACTCCCTTTTGTCTCATACATTTCTCCTGACACTAAAGCTATGTATTTTATTCTATTGGTGGCTTGTCCTGAGGATAATTGTAAAATCTGTCTTTTTCCAATTATGAGAGGTGTTCTATAAATTCTTTGGGGTATATTCATTTTGAGATGTGTGCCCATAACTCCCATTAATGATACCCATTTAAACTTGATCTATTGCTTTCTTTTTCTCTCTAAGTGACTCCAACCTCCCGTTAATGTAATTTTGTTTATAATCTCCAAACTCCCCTTACCTTCATGCACTCTCTCACAAATGCTTTGCATGTAGGTCATTTATTAAACTGTAAACCAAAGTAATATAAAACCAAGTACTTTTTGTGAAAGGTGGAATATTATTCTTTTTCAGATACCATATTGCTGCTATATAAAATACAATATTTGAGATCGGTTGACTGAGAAAGCGTAACATTGCACTAAAATAAACCTAGCTATAAAAATAACATGCTTGGATTGATCAATGAAAACAATGACCTGTGAAAATTAATATCACAGAAGTTATGCTCTAGACAATATTTAAAAAGGACATACTCCTTATTTTACAGTTGAGAATATATTACTAGTCTGTAAATGTGTTTATTACTGCAAATATGCATTAAAAATCCCTTAAATACATGTTCTCCTGAATGTAGCCAATCTGTAAAAAGTTTCTGTTCTTTTATTTCATTTTTTCTTTAATTTTTATTTTCCAACTTCCAAAATGCTTCATAACATCCAGTTGTTGACTCATTCAATACCCTAGTTTCCAGAACACTGCCTCCCACCACCCTCAGCTGCCCCCTACTCATGCCAAAGAATTTCAGCTCTATTCCTCTTGAGTTTTCTATAATATATATAGCATTTTGAATATTATATAGTGTTATCTATCTATAGCTATATTCTGGAGCTTTGTCAAAACTCAGAATATACAGTTTTTAAAACCTGGGCATTGCCATTATGTTTTCTTTACTATCCTATGGTGACAACTTCTAGCTAACCTTGTCCTTCACTAAACCCATTCTCCGAGTTTATTGCCTCATCAAGATTTCCTTTCACAAGTTCCTCAGCTTGAATCTTGTGCCCATTGTGCCAACACCGGGCCACATCTTTCACTATCAGTCTTCATTTACTTGGTACCCTAACTTTTTGCCATAATCACGTGGTCAGTATAAGCTTTCGGTACCCTCGGACATTTCCTTTCTCTGATTCTGCACCAGGTCCCTCACAGATAGGTTACAAGCTCCATTACAAGTAGGTTTCTAGCTGTCACCAGAAACTTAATTGCATTTATGGGTTAAAATAAAAAATCCCTAGTCAATTTATATAGGCCATTTTCTGTTCTTCACAATCACTATTTTGAACATTAAGTCTTAAGCTTCCCTTCCCAGGGTCCTTATTCTCAACACATCACCTAACATCTTCCTTCATGGAAGTAAAAACAGTAATGTTTTATTTTTTCCTCTCTTCTACCTCAAAACTAAATTTTCATCTTCATTTTATCTTTCCTCTAGGCTTTGGTGAAACTATCTTCCACCCATTCCCAAGATTGCAATCTCCTTCCTCTTCTAAAAACATATAAAAGTTGGTTTATTTCTCTCCCATGCCTTTATTTTTTATTATATCTCTTCTCCTTTGTTTCTTCCTCCTCTTCCTTTGTCCATAAATTCACAAAAATCTTCTGAGTGTTTTTAACATTTCTTAAACCTTTTTCTCACATGCCTTTCTTTAGGTATCGCTCCATATCTTTCTTCCATAGCCAGGTTCGTTGAAAAAGATGATTAGCCTTTGCTTGCTTGATTTTTACACCTCTCTTCTTTCTAAAATCCACTGCAATTTGGTGACTGTGCTCACCATTTTACTCTTCTTGGAAGTAGTGCTGATGCCATTTAACTTGCAAGATCAGCCTTCTTTCACCCACCCTCACTCTGCTTAAAGTCTACGCTTGATTTTACAATGATCTCAACCCTTTTCTGTGGAGTACTTTCCACTCTTGATTTTTGAGACATGAGTATGTTTGATTTGCCTCCAAACACATTTTCAACTATGTTAGAAAATCCTAAATCTGTATAATTTGACCTAAACTTTCTCCAGAGTGACAAACCTATATTTCAAATACTTGCTAAAATCCATGTTAATTCTAAATAAGTATCCAAAACCCAAAAGTCCCCAAACAAAAACATAACCCATCAGGTACCCAGAAACCTTCCCTTCTCTCTTGATTTCCCTGTTTTACTTAATCTCTGGAGCAATGATTTATTTTTCTCATTTTATTAGCTTTTGAATTTAATTATGTTTCCAATTTTATATACAAACTCTCTCCTCGTATTTATTCTCCTAGTTCAGGTTCTCTCATCTCATGTTTAAAAACCAATATACTATTCCATTTTAATTGTCTATTTTCATAGAATTTATAAAAAAATTAGTTATAGTTATTTTGGTTAGAAATGGAAAGAACTTAACTTTATTTTTTTAAAAAGGTGACTAAAAATTCAGAAGATATTTTAGCTTTAGGCATGCCTGGATCCAAGCACGAAGATAATGTATTCAGTTATTTTTCTCTCCTTGCTTCACTTTTGCTTACATTTTTGTTGCTTATATCTAAGGTTCTTTTTGTTTGCTCTCATAGTGGTGCTTTTGGCTATACTCTATTCATTTAGCAATGTCATCAGTATAAAATGCCTATTCCCTGATAGTCCCAAATAACTGATTATCATTTTATAGTTGATTTATGCTTCATATGCCTTATTAGACAGACCAAAAGAAGGAGTGTTTGAATTGGTCAGGTCTAAGACACATGCCCATCTGACAGTGGGGAGTGTGTTCAAATCCATTTATTCTAAAAGAACTGAGAATAGAGAGGGCCTGATACCCTGAAAGGAAGATGCTTCACACGCTTTATGACACATATTTTTATAATTTACACATCTGACATTTGACAAGTACAGTCCAAACTCCAGAGAGTATGGCATTCAAGGCCCTTCACATACTGCCCAGCTTACTGGCACTCAACAGCTCAATCTTAGCCACACTGGGACTCTGTGTTCCTCAAAGACACCATGGCTTTGATGGGTATAGCTCACGTTGTTCTCTGGAAAAATTCTTGTATCTTACAGCGTCTTCTTTATCTTACAAGGTGGGGCTCGGTACCACTTTTACTGACTCCCTTGCAGGAGATTTACTTCTCTCCATCCAGGCGGGAACTACTCCCTACTGTGAACACTGTATCAAACACCCTAGACCAGCCTCCCCTATCTTCCTTTGTCTTCTTAAAGCAGAGACCATATATTACTTGGTTTTGAATCTCTAGCATTAGGCATAATGCTGAGAAGGGTATATCTGCAGGAATTCTTGACATAGAGTATAAGCTCAGTAAATATTTGCTAAAAGTCAAATCTCTTTAAGCAGCTGAACTTATACAGAAAGTAGCTGAAATGAGCATTTTAACTTGCTGATGCCAATTTGGGGTGGGGGGGCAACCATGTATTTATATTAATTTTAACTTTATAGGGGCAAAAATGATTTGTTTATTTCATCTTGATATTTGAAGTTCATTTCAGGAACACATTGCTGAGGGATAAAGAACAAAAACAAGGACTAGCTGTTCTCTGTTCTCCAAATGTTTCAGAAATTTAGTACAAAATGTATATTTCCATCTGCCTTCCCTCAATTAATGATTTGTAGCTACCTTGCATTTACTTCTGAGTGTAACACTTTGGCACAGTTTTCAGTTATTCAAAACACAGTAATTTTCCCAAACATTTAATAATTTTCTCCACCATATTTTACACAGACAGCTATGTTCTTCCCAATTTTAACTGAGACTTAAATGGACAAAAGAGGCCACTACATTTTTAATGAAATTCCATACAAAACTGTGATATTAAAATTGTTGCAAAAACCATAATAATCTACTTTGTGAATATAGTTAAATGCAATTACTCTTCCTTCATAAACTTATATTTACATGATATTGGTTCTCTCTGATGTTGGAAATTCATTTGATTAGTGAAGGATATAAAATTGAATAATAATTGACTTATGATCCCAGAAAACACTAAGAACATATCAGACACATCTGAGCAACTATTCACGGGACAGGTCATATCTAAGTCAAACACAGATAAAAAGATATTTTGGCAGATAATCTCAAGGAAAAATGCCTGGAATCGCAATAGCTATTCTATTGTAAAAGTTGAAATGCCAGGTCATGTCATGCCTAAGAACAATTTAATCATCACAGTCATTTTTGCATTTATATATTCACTCATTCAGACACATCTAGATAAATAGGCAGGATAAATGGAGCTACATTAAGTATGGTTATTTCATACTCACCTTAAGCCTGAACTAGAAAGTTAAGCTGGTTAAGAGAATGAGCCATTTCTCCTCACACATCTCCCACACCTAACCCAACACCTAATGCACACGCGAGGTTGGCTGGTTGTATTTCTTTTAGCAGTAATCTCCATCCTCAATATCCACAGGTGCGTTTTTCACTGTGAATCAATCCTGTGTCCTACAAATTCAATTATTGCTAATAAGAAAAATGTTTTACAAAAAATATCTGTCTCAACAGAGAAAAGATTAAAATCTGAAAGTTATAATATGGATGAGCAAAATGTACTGGACACAGGAAAAAGACAATCCTACTTCATCAAATGACTCAGAATTGACTAATAATGTTGGTCAGAACCCATGACTGCTATTTAAAAGTCCAGGAAAGTGTGACTCACTGCCTCAGTGACTTTTTCTTATCTGGTATCTTAACACACGATCTTAGTAAAGCTGGAATTCAGTGTTAACAGCATGTGGAATTTACCGCTTAACAGGTTTCTGTTTTCAACAGCTACTTTAATCTTAAAAATCATCCTTCATTAGCGTCTCTTCTACTTCTCAAACTGTAAATCAGACATGTTATTTACAATTTATATCTTCTGCAATAACTGTTGCTATTACTTCAGCTGACAAGAAAGTCATCAGAAATTGTCAAAAATTTGTACAATTATAATTACTTTGAAATGAATAAAAGATCCAGGGGCCAAAACTTGTCAATTTAGAATAAAGTCTGGGCCTCTGTTTTTATCAATTTCCCTGTTATTCTGATCCACACAAAAGTTAGAGAATCACTGGATTACTTCTTCCATTAAAGTAGATTTAAACAAAACAAACAAAAACAATGAGCGTCCTTCTCCTGCCTTCATCAATTTCAGGTGAAAATCATTTGTCCTAAAATCTTACGTATCCACAAATCAACTTCACTCCCCGGTGTTAACCAATACTCTCTCATATTTACACATTTTCTGTCTCATTTTATTATATATTATCATAGGTTAAGCAATTTGCATGAAAAGAACAAACTTTTTTAAAAAAAATCCAGCTTATATTTATTAAATTAATTTAAAATATGCAATTGATAGACAAGATGAGCTACACATTTCCAATTTTAACTCGGCTCTACATGTTGCATGCAGAGATGAGAAGATTGTGTTTAAATAGCTCACTTTTCTTAAAACACCTGCATGGGATGCCCAGGTTCACTGCACACACTGTGTCTAGATCTTTGCACCTCTGGTCACTCTGCCTGGACTCATCTCCCTCCCTTCACCACCAGATCATTCCATGGCTGACTTCTCATCATTCATGCCTCAACTCAACACACTAATTATATTCAGAGCATTTAGTAATATTGGAAATTTCCTGATCTATTTTATTACATTATGTTTTGTCAAACTCTTACCTCTACAGTGTTTGTTCTCAAACACCAAGAAGAGTGGCTCATGTATAATAGGTACAAATTAAATATTTGTTAAATAAATATGCAAATATAAGACTGAATGACTGAGAAAATAAATTCATGAATGATTCATCCATTATGAGTCATCTTTCATAACTAATGTAGATAATTCCGTAATATTGTTCAAATATTTTAATGCATAATCCTTCAAATAAATTGGGTATTTTCTCTCACATTCAGAGAATTATTTATCTCTTCATAAAAGTAACTTTCCAAAACAAAAATATACTATAAAACACCAAAGATATAAGTAATATTTGATGAGCTAGTTGAATCATTTGGTCAGGAATAGAAAAGGTCCTGACGAGCTGGCTTTATTCCCAATCAATGGCTCATTTTAGCACTAAATTACAACTTATGAGACTGTCATTCTAATTGTATTAATAACCTAAAATAAACTTATTGTTTCCATTTGTATAAAATTAAGAACTTGTATGATGTAAACCTGAAGTTCCATTTCAACTTTAAGGTTCTGTGAATGAAATGGGTAAGTTAGAACAACAATATCAACATTCCCCAGCAAATAGAAAATAAACACGTATTGCTCAGAAAATTAATAAATTCCCCTTAAGTTTGTAAAATCAATACATTTTGCCTATAATCTATATTTCATGAGAATTACAGTAAAATCTGTTTGTATTACACTTTATTATGATTTACAATTTATTAATTTACAAGGTACTTTCGCCTGCATTATTTTAATTGGCCCTCACAACTCTGTGCTATGTAGAGCAATCCATATTCCCTTGTAGCATAAAAACTTAAGCAACACCAAGGCAAGGAAAAACTAAGTTATTCTGCGCAACCCATAACCAAGCTGCTAAAACAACATATACAAGACCCACAGTAACACTGGAGTCATTAAGTAGTTCCTGTCCTCTTGTTTCATTTTCTGCATACACATTCTGGTAATGCTCCGATAAATCAATAGCACTTATATATTTTTTCATACATAATGGGCAGATAAAACCCTGTGAAATAACAACTTTCAGAAGGATATACAGAAACCCTATGTAACATACATAGAGTTACATAGCCCTATGTAACATCAGAGATGGTATCATCCTTCCAGGACCCCTCATCCCCCCCCAAAAGAATTTAATGGATGTTTCTAGAAGTTAAGTCATTGTCCTGGCAGTCACTGAGCCCTTTGACTGAGTCAATATTCTGATTAATAACACCAATGTTGTTTCCTCCTCTGTGCTAGACCTGTTTGCAGCCCACCATGCCTTATTAGCTCTCACTTGTTTTTAAACTTGGATGCCAAAATTCAGAGTTTGGTATTCAAGATTGTTCTCATAAGATTCAGACCCACATAACCCAGAGCCTACTGGGTATTGCCAATTGGATATCCTGCAGCTATATATGGTTCAATATCTCTGAACATGTCACTCCTAAACCAGATCTTCAATCATATCCCCTGAAACAGAAAATTACACCATTCATTAGTCAGTGGTCTGAACTAAAGACTTAAAGGTCATCCATCCAATCAATCTGGACTGAGGATTGGGCAAAATTGGTAGTAAAAACTACCAAAGTGAGTATTTTAGGAGGTAGAAAAATCAAACAAAAGGAAGGATAATAAGTATCTTTCTGTCCCTAATTGACAATTTTCCTTTTTGAACGTGTCCAACCTGAGTGACTTTAAATTCAATTGGCTTAAGTCTATCCCAGAAATGACGCCCTTTGGTCATTACCCCAGTGCATTCTTACTGTGGTACACTTTGGTAAATCACAGTAAAAGTATATCCTCCTTTTGGAACTTGTCTGCACTACTTGTCATTGGAAGTTTATGTCCTTGGATATAGAAGGCATTTTCATTTTCACCAGCTCTGTAAAAGGAAACTATTTCTGGATTATGAACATACTATGAAAACATAGCAGTTTAGAGTCAAATACTATTGGTATTATATGAAATATTTGGTAGAACTACTCAAGAAGGAAGCTTAAAATTTAAACGTAAATATTGTTTCATTAGTTCTGTAGAACTTTGGTAAATATACTTACTTATATATCAAATTGAAAGATGTATGCTATTTCATTATCAATAGGATATTTATAATGCACATTTTCTTTTGTTATTAACTGACAAAAAGATCCTAATAAATTCATATATCACACATTCTTTTCTCAAAGAATAAAACTTTGAGCATGGCTATTGCTATGATTTTTGTGGATTTTGGCACACACTGTATTCTTGTCCTTGACTTAAGCCCATTTTTTAAACTAACATAATAATAAAAGTAACCCAAATGTCATTTTGGACTTCATAGATTATCTCAAAGATGAAGAACACAGACTCTGGACCTAGACATCTCTGGTTAAATCTGGACTCTGGGGCAATAGTTTTGTGCTACTGGGCAAGTCCTTTGACTTTCTTCATCTGCATGATGGGGATGGCAGCATAGAGGCGCCTGCTGTACAAGATGATTATAACATTAAATGAATCACCGTATTTGAGCATTTGGAGCAGTGTCTGCAACACAATGTTATTAAGTGTTTGCTTTTAGTATTCACATTGCTGTTGTATCTACCTATTTTTTAATATCTTATCCATTCACTTGCTTCCTCTCCGCCTGGTACAGTAACTACCGTACCAAATTTGGTTTTCAATTTTATCTTCATTGTTATAGTTTAAGCACATATGTGTATATCTCCAGTTTTAGAAAGTATATGTGTGTTTATTTATTTTTACATTTTATTTTATTTTATTTCAGTATATTATAGGGGTACAAATGTTTAGGTTACATGTGCTGCCTTTTCCCCTCTTCCCCCCCAAAGTCAGAGTTTCAAGCGTGTCCATCCCCCAGACGGTGTGCATCACACTCATTATGTATGTATATTCCCATACCCTCCTAGCCCCCCTCCCATCTGCCCGACTCTCAACGAATGTTATTCCTATGTGTCCACTTAGATGTTGATCAGTGAAACCAATTTGCTGGTGAGTACAGGTGGTGCTTATTTTTCCATTCTTGGGATACTTCACTTAGCATTGTAGGCTTTTATTTAATAAATATGGAACTTTATATGAAAATGGTGTTTTATTGTACTGTAATAATGTTTGTGCAACTTTTTTGCCACTCAGTACTGTGTTTCTAACATTATCCATAGTGTTACATATGGTTGTAGGTTTCTTTTATATATATGTATGTTACTCCATGTGTCACTATAGTAGAAATTAATTTTACTTTTCTTGTAAATATACATTTGGTATTATTGCTATTTAAAAATAATTCCCAGTAATATCAGATTTCATTGGTTAATTTTTAGTCTGGTTTATCTTTTTTCACCTCTCTACTGTCATGCTTTACATAATTATAAATTCAAGTGGACTATGCTATAGGTCCATTTTTGACTGATAAATTTGTAAAACACAATCCATTATGCATGCTTCCCACTAATTCAAATATCTGGACTTTCAAATGTTTCAGTTCTAGTAGACTTAATACAGGGACAATTATATATCTAATAGGTCCATAAAGTCCTCTCTTTAATAAAATGAAACATCTAAACTGTCAGTATATATACCATGACATAGCTATTCATATTTAACATTTTAAAATGAAGCTATTTTCGGGGTAGACAGAACCATTGGAGAATCTTCACGGTATACCTACATTGTGACAAAAACTCTTCTGGGCAGATATTGTTAGGTGCAATATTTCCACTGATACAGAAATATTTTTACATTTAAATCAACATAAAAAATACATTGAGAGAAAGAAGATTTACTTTGAGAGAAAGAAGGTTTAGGGAGTCTAAAATTAGACCAGGCTGGGTGTGGTGGCTCATGCCTGTAATCCTAGCACTCTAGGAGGCCGAGGCAGGAGGATCGCTCAAGGTCAGGAGTTTGAAACCAGCCTGAACAAGAGTGAGACTCCGTCTCTACTAAAAATAGAAAGAAATTAATTGAACAACTAAAAATATATAGAAAAAATTAGCCAGGCATGGTGGTGCATGCCTGTAGTCCCAGGTACTTGGGAGGTTGAGGCAGGAGGATTGCTTGAGCCCAGGAGTTTGAGGTTGCTGTGGGCTAGGCTGATGCCATGGCACTCTAGCCTGGGCAACAGAGTGAGATTTTGTCTCAAAAAAAAAAAAAAATGAGAGTGTATAGAACTAATACAATAATAATGAAGCAATAACTTCAACGTATTCAACGTAATAATACATGAAATATTAGATAGGAACAGTATCTCCAGGCATGCCAATGGATTGAGCTAATAACAAATCATAGAGCTTCATTAACCAAAATTTTTAACTCAGTTTTGAGTAACTTTTCTCCCATCTGAAAGGAAAATGATTACCTTTTGCCAGCCAATTATTTGTAAGTCATCTACTGAGTGCTTCCTTACACATGTTACTACATTTAATCCTTACATTTCCCAGATGTGGTGTTATTCCATCTTACATGTGTGAAATAACAAACAAGGTAAGAGCTTCCAGATTTACCTATCACAGGGGTAGTTCTAAAGGGACAAGGATAGGGTGAAAATACCAATTGACCTCACTGAAAAGTAATATATTTTCACCTTTGAAAGGAAGAAACTGGGCATACTATCAAGCAGTTCTCTGTTTATGTCAAGGAGTTTTCTCAAAAAAACTCATATATATTATATATTATATATAGAGAGAGATGACAATTTTACACCAATTGCACAGTCAGTATATAAGACATCTAAGACACATTCAAAGGGAAATAAACATATATGCAAATCAACCATTAAGTAAAGATTTAAAAGTACTCATTTTCCTTTTGATATTAGCAATTAAATCAGATGATCATTTAAAAGTAACTCCCACTGTTTCTAGTTATTAAAAAATTCATAATTTACTAATGTATATCAAAATAATTAGCTGTCAGAAAAGAGACAACCTTGTGTTATTCTGTAAAAGGGCAAGACTTCTCTTACCTGCAACTTGCTTTCATTATTTTGATTCAGTAAATGCTACACAATTCTATTCATCCAAGAATTTATGTCTCTCATTACTACCAAAATGACAAACTCAGTGTTCAGCTTAATCTTGATATTCTATTGAGATTAACCATGTGAAATAAAATAAGCCTGTCATGTCAGAATAATTCAACAATTAAGGAAAAATATCATTAGCTTATAAATAACTAAAACAAGTACTGAACAAAAGGAAAGCAAGTAACTGCAAAATGAATCTTGCTTCTTCTTCATCACTGGCTCCAGATTCAAGGTCAACTTGTCAGCTATTCATTGTTTTCCTAATGTAATAATCAAGCCTTCTATGGAATGAAACCATAAAAGTCACGTAGAAGATTCAAGAAGAGGAATGAGTAGGAGAATACTGTGAATAAAATAATCAATTAGGAATTAACCAGAATACTATTTCTTCTCCAAAATATATTGCTCCTTATGAAATGACAGACAATGCTTTCTCATGTCAATAACTAGGCATTGCAGTTACTGCTAGCTAAAATCACTTGTCACTCATGATACACTACAGTATATCTGGCATTTTGTGATGCCAGTTCCTTTGGGATTACAAAAAAAAAAAATAATACCCTCATTAACAGAGTGATAAGTATTTGAATGCTGTGCCAACATTTAACTCATATCTGCCAATCAAGAAGGGAAAATGTACTTTATTGATTGGAGAAATGATCTTGTTTGAAGATAATTGACTCTAAGTCTTTCATTGACATAGTGCCACCTCCGGAAGAAACACATGCTCAACTTGGAAAACAAAGATTAGATGTAAGCGTCTGATCACTTTCTCCTCACTACAGCACAGTTACTATTGACTGAAGTGCATATTCTGTCTGCCTGTGAATCAAAGGATTATAGATCATCTAGTCCATTCTAGAAGTTGAAAAATTTCTTCAAATAAGAAGCTTACACAGAAGAAGGGTGCAAGAAATATATAGCTTATATAAATATAAAGCTTAGAAATCCCTCACAGAAAAAGAGGCGGGTAGGGTGGGATGGCCAAGAAAAAAGTAACTGCCCAAAAAAAAAAATGAACATTTTTTTAAATAAAGTATTTTACCATAATAATATAATTTCTGCTAAGATGTTGGTAAAAATGAGTTGTTCAATTTTGCAAATGTTAGGTTGTAGATAAATAGCTAATAAAACTTCCAAGTAAAAATGTCCAGTGGCAGGAGATTAAAAGACTCTGTTATTGAGTGTTAGGATAGAGAGTAGAAATATATATATATTTATACACACACACACACACACACATATGTGTGTGTATATATATATATATATATATATATGTATATCTATATCTGGAGAAAAGAAGCAGCTCAGTGTTAGAGCACCAGGGCTACATCTGTGAATGTCAGGGAAATCAGATATACTAGTAATGAAACTTAAGAAACAATGGGAAGTGAGGTAAAATCCAGGCAAGTAGGTGACCCAGAAGCCAAGGGAAGAAATGTTCCAAGGAGGAGGGAGAAAGTTACTGTATAAATATTCCTGGAGGTCAAATAATGCAATCTCAGAGTTGGCCTTATGGTTTCACAAAGTGGCTTTGATAGGTTTGGTGAAGTCATGGATATGAAAGTATAATTTTATAGGGTTCAAAAAGGAATAAGAGATGAATCATTAGAGACATTAGTCACAGACAACCTTTCAAGGAGTTTTCCTATAAAATGGGGTAAGAAATGAGTGGTTGGTCAAAGGGAAAATAGCTTTATAAGAAGGATTTTATGCTAATGGAGATGGTCCAGAAGAGGAGGAATATTGGTAATGCAGGAAGGAGAAAGAGGATGCAAAAGTGAAGTCTGTGGGTGGGTGAGAGGCAGGGGAATCTAGTTCACAGGTGGAGGGTCTGGCCTCATTTAGGAACACAGGCAAGTCATCATAGCAGTGGGATGGAAAGAAGAATATGTCAGCCACGTTCTAGAATATAGGAGATCTAGAGTGTATGGATTGCACCTAGAGTAGTATCTAGACAGGCTTCTGTGAAAATGATGGATGATGATTATAAAATTAATGATAGGTGTTAAGTTTTTGCAAGTGGTAAATATCAGCTTTTTTGTTTGGTTGTTTGTTTTTGTACACATATTCTATTTATTGGGTTCTCCTGTGCCCAGAACTTGGTGATATGGGAACTAGAATTGCCAGGGCTCTATTTGTCATCAAAACGTTGTGATTCTTAACCCCACACACTTCTTCTGCCAAAACCAACATGCAGCAAATTGTCCCAAGCCACACTTGCAGCTACAGAGAATACCAACCCTTCGGAAGTGACTGAGGCTCACCTTTCCCAGAGGAGCAATCAGCTCACTTTAATAGTATATGCATCAATCAGCATACTTTAAAAGGGAAAGATATTACCTCCTCTCCTAAAGTCTTAAAGTCTTCAGAGAGAAATCAGCATCACTAAAACCAAAGTGTTGAATATGCTTAAAGCACAGAAGTAAAAATATTACCTCTAAAGAACCTTTAAAAAGATTAAAAATAGGAATATGCTCTCATGTTGTGGGCCAAAGAATCTCCTGGCCTGGCCTGTAGTGCC
The DNA here is from genome assembly GCA_963574885.1 of Lepilemur ruficaudatus. NCBI lineage: Eukaryota > Metazoa > Chordata > Mammalia > Primates > Lepilemuridae > Lepilemur > Lepilemur ruficaudatus. The sequence goes on along the minus strand of CAUYRT010046676.1, from coordinate 14,856 downwards.
TTGGGGACCCATGTGGCAGGGGGGTGGAGCACCACTGTGCCCACATACCTTGCTGCACAGGTGCAAATGTAATTGAAAGCATGATATGACCCCAAGGTCTCTCACTCACTCCAAGGGTACCAGTACATTCAGGATGAGCACTCAGCCTGGCCAGCTTCACTGCACCATTAGCTCTGCTCAGGAACACTTAAGAGAGTGGATGAAAGTGAGGACACCCCTCTCTTCTGGGCTCCTTGATTACCCCCAGGTGATAGTTAATTTTATTTATCAACTTAGAGGGTGTTTTCGGACAAGATTAGCATTTACATAGATGAACTTTGAGTAAGCAGATTACCCGTAATAATGTGGATAGGCATAATTCAATCAGTGCAGCCTTGAATGGAATCAAAAGTTCAGCCTCACTGAGCAAAAGAATTCTCCATCAGGCTGCATTTGGACATAAGCTATACCATGGGCTCTCCTGGGTTTGAAGCCTTCCCACCCGTGTTGCAAATTTGGAACATCCAGTCTCTGAAATTGCATGAGCCAATGCCTTATAATAAACCTCTCCCTCTCTCTCTCTCTCTCTCTCTCTCTCTCTCTCTCTCTCTCTCTCTCTCTCTGTGTGTATATATATATATATATATATATATCCTAATAGTTTTGTTTTTCTGGAGCACTCTACTAATATACCTAGTCAAGGCATTGGCTTGCCCACAAGAAGCTGGAGTAGGTGGTGGAGAAGTAAAAGGCCAAGAGTCTACTACAGTTTCTCAGAGGGCAACACAACCACACTCCCTGCCCACTTCTCCCCTGGACACAAAAGTGAAGGAGCTCCCATAGAATTTAGTCTCCCTCTCTCCCACTTCTCACTCGTGAAGGCCTGGCCAATCCCAAGAGCCAAGCGGAGAAGCCTGATGGCTAACATGAAGGCCTCAATGGGGTTTGCTGATTTCAGGTGAATCTCACCCCTCAGTGGGGCTGAGGCAGTCAGGGCACACCAGCTGTTCCTCCCCTACTTCCTACAGGCCTGGTCCGTGTAAGGTAAAGTCAGTGGTTGTTGCTCCACCAGCCTTTAGGCCTGCTGGCTGTGATTGCACCTGGCCTTTTTTATGTATGGCTTTAGTGTTACCTTGTTATGCTCATTATGCACCTGTCCTTGGGCACAATGTGGCCAGGGAGCCAGCCCATGAAGTCCTTGAACATTGGGTTGTGCTTGAGCATGAACTTGAAGAGGCCAGGCTGGTTCTGGCACCTGTGCAGACAGGTATCAGCAAATGAATGGTCTGCATCTCCATCACTTCCATGCTCTTGACCAGCAGATTGATCAGAGAGAGCCTAGCTGTGAGGAGGTGGCAGTGGGTGAGTGCTCCTGGGCCATGATACATCTAGCTGGGCATTCCCAGCTTGCACACCAGCTGGATATCTTCCCCCACGATTGTCTAAAAGCAGAAAGAAGAACATCTCAGTGGCCTTACAGTTTAAGGACTCCCTGGGCCTTCCCTACAGGGTCTTGCAGAAATAACTGAACATGTCATCCTTGGTCAGATCGCCCAAGGGCACCTTGCAAGTCAGGGACAGAGCCTGGCCATCTTGGTTATACACTTGAAGGATCCAGGTGATTATGAGCTGTGAAGTACTGCAAGATGGCCAGGAGTTTAGTGTACCTGGAGTACCAATACATCTGTACCATATGGGGGTGGGCTTTCTAGGTCATGGCCACGAATGTACCAAGGCAAGGAATAGCAAGGGAGTCTGGAAAGGCACTGCTGCAGGATCAAAATGGATGATGAGGCATCTGAATCCTGGAAGAACCACCAAGATTTTGTGTGTGTGCTGGAGAAGGGGATGTGGGGAAAATGAGTGGTCCTTCATCTTGAAAATGCATCCATCCAGCCCTTATTCTGTCCAAAATGTCAAAATCAGCTTTTTAATTATATTTTTTGGAGTCTCATCTCAGCCACGTAACCCAATGTAATCCTGGCCCTCTCACCTACTTGTTCGTACTTATGTACATAATGTATTTTAATGCTTTATTCATGTCCCTGCTTAAGCTGGGAAAGATTTTTCTCCTTGAAATCCTAGGAAATCCCTATTAACATATAGGTTCTCTCTCTGCATTCTTATAGCACTCATAACACACTTCAACTGTAGCATTCATAATATAAGCTGAAGTTTCTGGCCTAAGTGTTTGCCTTCCCTGGTAGACTCTAAGAATAGCCATTATATCTTATGTATCTTTATATCTCCCATTCTTAGCTCAATGCTAAGAATATAAATGTTCAAAAATGCCCCAAAATTGTACATGTGCAAAAATATATTTATATGCAGCCACACATACAGTGGAGAGGAATGCTAAATTCTAAGCAAATGAAATCAGAATTCCGTTCAAGAAGAGAACTGCATTTGTTTAAGAAAATGCTTTGATAAGCTATTTTTGAATGTAAGGTGTGATGTTGAGGGTAGAAAGGAAAAAAGGAAAAGGAAAAAAATATAGCTAATTAGTTCTACTTTAAAAAATATGCAGGAAATTCCTTAAGTCCTCAGTAAAGTTTCCACCTATTTAAAGCTGAGTGTTAGTGTTTTTGTTTGATTATTCTATTATTTCTTTAGAAGTCAGATAAAATACCTAAATTCTATATGTGGTCACAGCATAAAATATTTCCTAAACTGAACTAGTATGTTAGTGAAAAATACCTGGAAACAGTGGATGAGAAAGCCTGTGAACTTCACAATCCCACCTGTTGGAGACATTGCTTCTCTGTTCACTAATCTCATTTGTTCTTCTGCATGGACAAATTGCTAAATTACGTTCTAAATAAATACCTTTATACATTTGTTCATATGACTGAGTTCTATCCAAAATAATGACAATTTCCAAGCCTGTTTTGCTCAGTATAAACTTCTCATGGTGACTCTATTTGATCCTTGCTTTTGCTGCTGACTTGATGCAAGCAAGCACAGAAAATTTGGAAAATATGTAAAGAGACCATAGAGCTACAAGATGGAAGGAAGACTAGGTCCTCGCATCATATCTTGGAAGATAGCTTCTATCCACTTTAGAGTTTAGGTGTGCAAGAAATAAATTTTTTATTCCATCTGAGTCATCACACATTTATAATATTCAGGAAGTTTAGCAGATCTGCAAGATTTCATCATTAATGTATATAAGGAAAACAGTCAATAAAAACAAAAAACAAAAATAAAACCAATCTAGCAAATATGTACCCATTGCTAGGTATGTAGGAGGATGCAGTTTTTAAACCACTGTACATTTCATTTATGTCAACAATTCTTGTGATTTTGTTTTATACTTTGTAGAATCTCAAAAGATCTGATACATGTTGATTTAAGTAAAGAGAATAAAGCCTTCTATTTACTGTTATAATCTAGAAATTAGAGTCTTTCTTTTCATCTTTATAATTACAATCAGCTCAATCATGAAACACTACATTCTTAATCTTTAATTTTATTTTCTTATTTTAGTCTTCATTATAGTTTTCACATTTATTTTGCTATACTAACATGTTGGATGTGCTCTTATTAAAGTTTAATAAAAATACAGCCCAATTTTTCTTCAATACTAGAGAAGAAAAATAATATTTTTGATTACTTTCTGTATACTTCAGGCATTGTGGAACGTGATTCTACATAAACAATACCATATTATACATTATAATACTACATGTTATACCATTAGATATATAAGGTTTTATATTAATAGGAAGCATTAGTGACTAATTTTCCCAATATGACATAGAATTCAAACATAACTTTATACCACACCTAAGCTCTTTACTTTAAGCTGTAAGGATATTTGCCAGTATCTTCAACTACTGTATTACCCATATCGTCCCTGGAAGTTTTCATTGCTCTCCTATAATCTCATGATGTGAAAACCCATATTTATATACCCTAGATATTTCTTGTATGTTTCAGATATATATTTCTGTCTGCTAGATATTGGCAAGTGGAGGCTACTCTGGCACCACAGGCTTATCCCAAAGCTGAACTCGTTTTACACACACTTAAGCTTTCCTTAACCTTCAGTCAATTGCAAAACCATTCATCTTGACAATTAAGTCACAGACTTCCTTTTTTTTTAAGTCACAAACTTGACGATTACCCTCAACTCATCCATCTATTTTATTTCCCATATTCAGTAAGTAAGCAGATCCTTCTTAGTTAGCTCTCTCTCTCATCTTGGTGTTTGTAGATCAGGGTGCCAGCAGGAAACATTTCACTCAGTCTTTACATTTGAGAAAGTTGAACAAAGGACACGGTTTATGAAAATCAGCAGGGACAGTGCAGAACCTCTGGGCCATCATTATTGGAATAGCCTTTACCATGTCCCAGCCTAAAAGAAAGAGAACAGGAACCAGGAACCAGGGAGTGTGTGTGGAGAGGGCTACTTGACACGTGATACGGTCTTTGGAAAAGAGAGTGACCCAGGAGGGATGAAGCCAGACAGATAGTTACACTCGGCTGACTCCATGCCTATGGTCCAGTCTCCAGTCCCCACTTCCCACTGGCTGAACACAGAATCTAACTGAAAACTGGAAAGCAACAGAGTGCGTTCGGTTTAGCTCAGTCTTCCAGGGCAAAGATGACCACACAGAATGGTGAAGAGTGGATCTGGAACAGTAAAAGAGAGATGGGCCTTTGTTTGGATTCTCATCATCTCATTTCCTAATTTCTGCCCAGGCCTCTAATTTGGCTAGGGCAGATTCCAATTTAAACCTTTGTATTTCTTCAAACTGGAGAATTTCATCTTTCTTCTCCATAGCACTGAATTCTGAATTAAATCCAAGTATCTTCGGAGATAACTACAAAATATTTAGTAATGTGTAAATGACTCTTCAAAATGTGTCCCCTACTTGTTATGCCCCTTACTCTATGATCTAAAGACATGCTATTTCATAAACCCTCTTTTTAAACATCCTGTTTCTGTGAGCTCCCTTTCTTCCTTCAAAACTTTGCTCAAAAGTTATTCCTTTAAGGAACTGTCATTAGTTTTCAGCAAAAATTAATGATAATCATTTATATTTTGTAAATCTTTATATAAGTTAATGCTTATCTTAATGTAGTATAAGTAGGGGTATACGTATATCTTTGAAACCTATACATTTTACTCCATGGGTTTGGAAATACTGTTCATCTTTTTATAGATGATACACATTATATGTTCAGAAATAAGATGGTTGGATGAAACTAAGAAAAGGAAGACTTTGTGGCAATTATTGATGATCCTTTGTCTTTCTAAACACATTACTTTTTTAATAAATTTATGTCTGTCTTATTTTCCTTTTATCATGGAATGATGCTATGTTAGAGGTAGATGCAGATGAAAATATTACCTGGTTGAGCCTTCCCATTTTGTACTATGAAGATAAGTTGCTGTGAATGTAGGTCATGTATTCAATGTGATGCATTATTTAATATTTAAATCAGGATTATAACCATGGTGCTCACACAGTAGTAATATTCTTTAGGGATTGGAGGCTTGGGGATGGGTAAACTCACAACTAATGGACACGGTGAGCATGGTAGGTGGGAAAAGCACACCTCAAATCATGGTTTGGGTGTGGCAAAGTGATAACATGTAACCAAAATGTTTGTACCCTTATAATATCCTGAAATAAATAAATAAAAAGATTATAACTCCATGATTTTTACTATCTGGAGTGTTTTCCACTAAACCTTATTATCTAACCAGATCTCTCTCATTTTTTGTCCTTTTCCCGTTTGTGTGTGAGATTCTCCAGTGTAACTTAATATTCATAACATCCATAGACTTTCCTGGACTCAATCAAGGCATAAAATGTACTCATGGAATCTGACACATCCCCTAAAGATTTTATTAAAAGGATTGGATGGCCAAAATGTTGGCCATTTAAAGCAGAAAAATAACTTGGAAGAAGGATTGAAGTTTGAAAGACCTACAGATAATGAAGACAGAGTACAGCAAGGAAAATCTGTTTCCTTATTCACTTTGTTACTTCTTCCATATCACTCACGTTCTTGAATATGAGGTGTAGGTGAGGCAAAGAAGGCGAAGCAAGCGATAAGCATCTTAATGTTATGACATCCATAAAAATCTACATGTCACATTTCATCCAAGAGCAGATTTTCCATTTGAATTATGAACCTCTGCAAATAGAAAGCAGAAATGGAAATCCTGGAACATTTATCACTCTCTGCCCTGGCAGACTGAAATGTGACAACTTCAAATAAAATTAAGTTTTGCTTAAGTTCCAAACAGAATCATCAGAAAAAGGGAGGATAATAATATTTTTAAATGTAGTGAATGCAAATATTGATATTGACTTTCGTGTATCCTTATATAATCTTATGATATGTACAGAAATATATGTAAATATTGTTTTTAGATCATTGTAACCCTTCACAACCACGCAGCAGGCATTCTCTGCCCAAGCTTTTGTAGCTACATTGAAAGTCAAACTGCTCAAACGCTCTGACAAGGTTGTGATGATTTATGAGACACACTCTCTTTTAGTACATAGTAAATAAACCAGCGCTTCAACCTATATATTTGAAAATATTCAGTATAGATTTTCAATTGCCAGAAGATCTTTACATGCTGTTTCCAAAGTGTTATATATGTATTTATGCACATCTTGACTTGTTCCAGAAAAGATTAGATGTGACCAAAATACATACACGACAAAATAAAATATACGTTGGCAAGAATGAATGTAAGTGCAATGTTGAGTGATACAGAGAGGTGATTGTTTTGATTAAGGATAAAGGAATACTTTGGCTAAATATCTTCTTTTACCTCAATGGAAATCATGTATACCACATGTATGGAAATCAATAGATTCCCAGAATGCCAGAGTATAGCTCGTTCAACATCTTCTAGAAACTAGAAAAACTAGAAACTAGAAAAAACTAGAAACTAGAAAAAACTAGTTCAACATCTTCTATCAGATTGATTTACCATTTACTTTAATTACAACAAGAATATATTTCTTGTTTAAAGAATCTAAAGCAGACATATGCAAAGTCAGGGTCTGACTCCTCTTCTGCCTTAGTCTTCACATATATTGCTATGTACAGATGTCTCACTTCATAAAGTATAAAATGTACTTATAAAATACATGTACTCATTTCATAAAGTATAAGATACGCAGCAGGAATCAATATAGAAGCTTTGGTAGAGATAGAAGATGAGGTTTTATTAATATATTCAATAGACATTTATTACATATCTATGATACACCAGGCTCTCTTTTGGGCTTCTTGCAAAACAATGATGGAGAGAAATCAACACATTCCGCCCTCTGAGAACTGATGGTTAAGTGGGAAAGGCAGACATCCATTATTCAAATACACAAACAACTATGTAATTGCACGCTCTGGGTAAATAACTTGCAGGAGAAATGTGGGCTATTAATAAAGCTGGGGAGCTGTACTCAGGTATCAGGAAAGATTTCTCTCTTTGGAGTTAGTTATCTCGAGCTGAGCCATCATGCATGAACAGACCAACTGGGTAAAAAGATAGTGAAGAGGGACTGTGGAAACATCTGAAAAGGGAAAAAGAGTTGCAGGGTTGCAAATGTTGCAAAGGTCCTTAAGTTAGAAAGAGATAATTTATGGAGACATAATTGGAAAGAGACTAGTTAATTTAGGGAAATCTAAAACATGTCAGTGTGTTTTAAGTGTGAAGGGCAGCATTATGAGAAGGAATAGACAAAGATGTAGGAGCACCATGCAGCATGAAACAGAGCTGTGGACATTTTTAACAATCATACCTCCTTTTCTTAGTAATCCATTACAATAGTCCTCCCTTATCCATGGGGAGTATGTTCCAGGACCCTCAGTGAATACCTGAAACCTCAGATAGTACTGACCTCTATACATATATGTTATATATGAATTTCTTTTATCTTCATAATTTCACAGATAGAAGATTCTTTCTTACCATAGGTCTTAGTAACCTCAGCACACAATTTTTTTTCTTTCTTTATTAAGTCAAGAACTTTCACCTTTTCACTTAAAAGAAACACTGTATGTCTTCTCCTTGACATAACCAAAGTGCCAGCATCACTACGCTTGTGCTTTGGGGGCCATTACTAAGTAAAATAAGGGTAACTTGAACACAAGCACTGCTGGACTGTGACAGCCAATCTGATCACCAAGAAGGTGGCTGAGCCTATACAGCGTGGATACACTGGACAAAGGGAGGGACGGAGTGGGATAGTGTGAGATTTCATCCTGCTAATCAGAGCCACTTAAACTCATGAGCTGTTTATTTCTGGAATTTTCCATTTAATGTTTTCAGACCACAACTGACCGCAGGTAATAAACCACAGAAAGTGAAACCGCAGATAAAGGGGGGCTTCGGTATAGAAGTTCATTTAGATAAAATGTGAAACTCAGACTCTAATCATGTGCAATAATAAGAATTCCAGGACTACTCATTGCCTTTCTTTTATTTGATTAGGTCCTTAAATTAAAGCCTTGGCTGTGTCTCAAATTAGCTAATCGCAGGTATTGTTATTTTTCAAGTCATAATTAGCCACTGAAAACAATGTATTTTTTTCCTTCTCTCCTTGTGTTAGGCTGAAATGAAATGCTGCTGTGTACTGATAAATTGTTTCTATAGTTACCTAAAGGAAATGATTCATCATGTATAAAAATTACCAAAAACCTTTCTCACTTTGATATTTGGAAATATTAGAGAAAGAAAGTTGTGTAGTTCTTGGGAAATTTCAGGTACTAGCAGGGAGTTTATAAATGGGTGTTTAGCTACTCTTTGAGAATGCTGTCCAGAAAAAAAAAAAAAAAAGAAGAAGAATCAAAGGGAAAGAGATAGCCAATAAAACAAATCAAGACAAAACAAGCTAGCAGAAGAGAAAAAAATGCCACAATTGGAGGTAACTATTTTACTTATTTCCTTACTCTAAAAATTTGTAAATGAAAAGAAATAATTAAGTATTCACCCTTCTTTTCCAGTAAAAGCTACATTGCTAATTAGTCAAATAGCTTCATAAATGAGAAAAAGGTTTTCTTTATGAAGGATACCAGATAATAAATATATGGTGAATGACAGGGTTGGAAATAAATGCTTAGTGGCTGCAGGGGTGGATCATTTACAGATATTGAAATCTTTGGGTAAAGAATTAATGGAGAACCAAATATTTCACATACTAGCTATCACCCTACGTATTTTTTATCTTTTTGAGAGGCAAGGCATTAAAAAAGATGAATCCACTTGTTACTACCTGGAACTGATGATTAGTCACGGCAACATTAGGGTGGGATGATCAGAGGTTTAAGGTCTTCTGATTTAAAATTATGTGTAGTACAAAGCATTACCCGTGAAGCAAAACTGTCAAAGATATTTAAACTGCACTTAGTCAAACACCTACAGGTCAACTGGACTGCTTTCTTCAACTAGTCAATGTCATGGAAATAAAAAGGAGACAGATAATTAGGAGACATAGCAACAAAATATAATCTGTAATTCTTGGCTGTGTCTTGTTTGTGTAACAGAGGGAATGGCCTGCAAAAAAAAAAATGACAAAAATATTTTTTGTCTCCTTAAAACTTCCCCCACTCTTTTTGGGAACTGTAGCCTGACCTGCATCCCTTTATCCTCAGACAGGTGGTACGCAGGGGCAGGGAAATGTCTTTTGTTCTTTCTGTCACAGGAGAAAGCTCAGTCATCCCAGGCCAGCGCCAGCCTCCCAAGTGGGCCCAGGTAGGCTGAGATCACAGGCTTCATCTTCTGCAGAGATGATGAGACCATCAGAACCATTTAAGACAACAGCTTAGAACTGAGGGTCCTCCTTTTAAAAGCTCTGTATTTCTGCTTAGGTTCAGGAATTTGGATTTTGAGAAAAGAAATGCTACTATTGTCCTGGCAAAGTCATGAACTTCTCTTTCCTTCTCAAACCGTTTGTTCTCGTTTTTCTGATGCAGCCTTGAGGACAAGTGCAGAGCTTTTGATAACATTTGAACAAAGCATACATGCAAATATGTTATAAAAAATAAGGTATGTGTTCCTATAGACTATGAATTAAATGGTTTTAATATTAAGTGTAAAAATGTAAGTGTAAAATGTAGGTAATCATGCTAATTTTTTAAAGGTGTGTACTTAAGTATTTGAGGGTAAAATATCAAGATGAATGTGATGGTATTTAAAATTCTTTAGGAAAAATTGATGAATCCTATCTAGCAATCACTTGATATTAATAATAATATGAGATATATATTTTTATTTCTACTTTTCTGTATGTTTAAGACTTTATATATATATACATATATATATATTTGCAAAAAATATCAGCAATAAAACTACTTTTTATTGATATTATAATGAAGAGAAAGGGAGGAAGGAAGGGAAGGGAAATGAAAGGGCAGGAGGGAAAAGCAGGAGAGGTGCTCTGGTCATACGTTTGGGTTATTCTGAAATTTATATATGGAAATCAAATGTCCAATGTGATAGTATTAGGTGGGGCTTTTGACAGTTAATTAGGTTATGAGGGTTGAGCCCTCATGAATGGGGTTAGCACCCTTATAAAAGAGACCCAAAATAGCTGCTTTACCCCTTCCACCACTTAAGGACACAGAGAGAAATTGCCATCTATGAACCAGACAGTATGTCCTCTTTAGATACTGAGTTGGCTGTCTCCTTGACCTTAGGCTTCCTAGTCTCCAGGCTATGAAAAATAAATTTTTGCTGTTTATAGCAACCCATTCAGTGGTATTCTGTTATAGTGGCCCAAATGAACCAAGAAAGAAGAGGAAGGAAGGGGAAGGGAGGGGAGGGAATATCATATGCTTAAGGAAAACTTCATAGTGTTTCTTTCATAATACCTAGCCTTATGCATGAAGTTTTTGTCCATAAGTATTACGTACTTTTGCATTGGAAGTCTGCCCATTCCCTCATTTTTTCATTTGTGCCTATGGTTTGACTTACTGCTCAATACCGTTATGTATTCTCAGCTCCAGATGCTATTTTCAGAACTTCCAGTTTCAGTTCTTAACCTAATATTGATAAACATCCAGGTTCTCCATGGTGCCTCCTAAACTGAATGTGCTCTTGCTTCCTTCTGTCTAAACACACAAGCTATCTTATTCATGCAAGGAGAATAATGGAGAGAAGTAGCTTATACTACTTGAAAACTCAGTTGTCTTCGGTGTTTTCTAAAGCATAAATTTCTAGTGCCCAGTACTATAGTTTTATAACCACAGAAAATCTATCTCACTGTTCCCCATAAATTGCCAAAAGAAGAATTTAGGGTGATAACAATAAGTAATACTATTCATAAGCAATTAATGTCACTGATGCTAAACTGAATGCACAAGGTAAATTATGCCCATTTCACAGATACAGAAACTGAGAATCAGAAGGCAACCAAATTGCCTGGAGTCAATTTACTAAAAAGTACCTGAGCTGGGTTTTATTTCAGCTTTCTCTGACTCCAAAAATTAATGTGCTTTTCTTTATAACATAGATTCTACTTCAAGATAAGACAACATTTAGTTTGCAGAAGTCAAAATTATATATTGTTTCACATTAGAGTAATGATTGCAATATAATTTCCAGGAGATACATGAATCTACTATGAGACATAGCATTTTACATTTTCTCTGCTATAACTACAAGTTGAGAGTAGCTACATCTTCATTTCATTGTGGACATTTATCAGTATGTTTCCAGGACTAGGAATTCTCCGGGATCAACATTACAGGGACCCATAGCGGCTTCAGTCAGAGATTTGCGATGGCAGCAATTGCCCAGGTAGTACCGGGTTTGCACTTGGGAGCTCTAGGAAGCTTCTGTCAACACACAGAGCATATTTTAGAAAGCTCTTGTTGCACTGTGCCTGAACTTTGGATTGCCTGCTCACATTAATTGGCAGCAAGACTGAACACTGAGCTCTTTGCTGTGTGAACATCACCATAATATTGAGAAAGCCGCACATTTTCTGAGGATCTAAGTCAGGGGTCAGCAGCTGAGGGAAAATGCTTGCCTCCATAAGATTATTCAAAGCCATGTTATAAAAATCTTTGGGGCATGAAATCCTAAAGTCCTTCTCACCATCTATTATTTCCTTTTCCTGTTTGTGTGAGCCAGATTTCTAATGGCAGACTTAGAACAGCTCCATTTATATTGGTGAGAGTTTTTGTTTGTTTTGATCTCCATACTATACTCCTTTCCAGGTAAAGAAAGGCCATATATGTCACACATTGAACATTATCAGAAAACTTGGCATACTAGTTTTTAAGAAGAGGCACAGTTCTGTGAGAACTTATCTAAGCAAATTATTGAGACCACACACATCAAGTTCAGTTACTTTGATCCAAATGGATAATGGTTCCTGCTGATTTTATGTTAAACACTGACTAGAATCCTAACTGTGTGGGCATCTGGCTTTTCAGTTTCACTTTTATGACATTATCTCTGAATCTTGAATACACATTTCTGGTTACAATTTTGTAACTTGCACTAAATGGGATTTGTACCACCTTTTTATGGTATTTTGAATTTTTTAATCTTTTCTTTTCTGATAACATCAAATATATACTCCAACTCATTCGACTTGTCTAAAAAACCAAATTCTCAACCCTTTTTCTATAATCTCAACAAAACCTGGTCATTGATTCTCCTATGAAATGAGGCTTCCCTTGATATATTGAGCCCTATTGCAAATTAATCCCATGTTTTTAAAACGAAAAATTTACCCACTATTGACTAGTGCTCTGCTTCTCCCAGCAAATGTACACAGGATTGCTTTATCAACATTGTAAATTGATCTTTGCTTGCATTGTGGCTTGCTCTAGAAACAGCAGAGTACTTTTTATTCTTTAAAAAAAATTAGTGTGAATTAAAATTATTTTCTTTGCTTTACTGTATACATTAAAAACAGAAGCAAAATTTTTTCTGTATGGTCATTTTTGCAATATGGACAGTGAATGGAATCATAATGTTTTTAAGTAGAATGAGACAGGAACTGATCATTTTACCTGCAATGATATTTTCTTCCAAATTATTTCAGGATTTTGGTCAATAAAAAAAAACAGCTTTTGTTTATGTTTTGTTTTGTTATTTTTTTTCTTTTAATGTACTTAAGCTTAGAGAAATGAAATCAATTTAGATTATCAGGATGCAAGTCAAAATAAGAATTTTCATTTCATCACTACGGGATATCCCAAATGGACATTTCACATGAAATTAAAAATCAGACACTGAAATATAAGAAACAACTTTTAAAATGTATTGCTGAGGTTACTAAGGAGAGAAAATTGTAATGAGGAATTATAACTGGAAAAATAATCAGGAAAAAATAAAGCGGGTTGATATAAAATGATTAAAACTTTAATTAGGAACATACAACAGTTCTAAAACTGTTTATGCCTAATCATACTCTATAAATAGAGGTGGAACACAAATAAAAAACTACACACAGAAAATAATCATATGGAAAGAGTTTAGCAAACTCTTTCAGCAATTGTTTGAGCAAAAAGACAACAGAGATACAGAAATAGAAGTATCAAAATTAGGAATGCGATGCACTTCTAGGTTATGTAACGTTCCATCCTTTCTATTTTACAGTCCAATATTTTACACATGTCCAGGAGATCAAACACTAAATTTATAATGAATGATAAAATACTAGACTGCATATGTTATAAATTAGTATCACACAGACCATATTATTTAACCATAATCTAATTAAGTTTTAAAAATATCATTCATTTTGATATTAAATTATGAAGAAAAATGAACCTCTAATAACTTACAATGAAAGAAGACATTTTAATGGATATTCTAAAACATTTACAAGTGATAATTGGTAAAATGATACAATTGGATGCAGCAAATGCAATACCTTAGTACCTTATTGCTGCTGTGAGAAATCATCACAAATTTAGTGGCTAAAAACATAAATGTATTATCTTACTGTCCTGGAGGTCGGAATTCTAAAATTGTCTTTAATAAAGTAAAATCAAAGTATCAAAAGAGTTGCATTCTTTCTAGATGTTCAAAGAAAGAAACTTTTTTCTTGAGCTAATCCAGTTTCCAGAGGCCACTTGCATTCTTTGGTGTGTGGCCCCTTCCTTCATCTTCAAAGCCAACAGTATCAAATCTCTCTGATTCTCTGCTTCTGTTTTCCACATATACACCCTTGCGATTACATTGAGTCAAACCAGAAAATACAGAAAGATCTTCCTAGCTAAAGGTCTGCAATTTAATCAGACCTGTGAAGTTCATTTTGTCATGTAAAATAACATATTCACAGGTACTAGGAATTAGGATATAGATATATTTTGTGTACTATTACTCTGCCTACCACAAGAAGTGTCCAAAGGAATATTAGATTTATAAATGTCTTGTATTAGAAAGAATGGCTCAAAATTAATAAGCTGAGCCTCCAACCTAAAAAATATTACAAAAAAATCCTCATAATAAAACCACATAAATTAGAAGGAATGAATTAATAGTTAAAAATTATAAACAAAAATATTGTTACAGCGAAAGCCAGGAATCAAAGCTCAACAAAGATAAACATTGTTCTGAATTCACTAATAAAATGGACAATTTCCTGGTAAGATTAATCAAGGAAATAGAGAATGTATGCATGGACGACATTAGAATAAATAAAAGGGGCATATTATAATTGTTGGAGTTTACATCAATGAAAACATTATAACATTTAATTTGCAAATTTAGGTGCAATGCATATATCCCTCAAAAATACAGCTTGCCAAAATTGACTGAATTTTAGTTGTAAAATATGAATGGTCTTGTAGCTGGTAAATAAACAAAACCAATTTTTAAGCACCACTCCTCACCAACCACACACACAAACTAGGTTCTGATTCAAGCACGTTCAATTGTAT
>CAUYRT010046674.1:0-11589 GCA_963574885.1 Lepilemur ruficaudatus | reverse complement strand
GAGGTTGCTGTGAGCTAGGCTGATGCCACGGCACTCTACAGCCCGGGCAACAGAGTGAGACTCTGTCTCAAAAAAAAAAAAAAAAAAAGATGATGGGAGGCTTGTGAGGGACTGTTCCACTACCATCTCCCGTTTGTTTCCCTACCCCTGCTCGCCGAAGTTGTTCGGAGACAGTTTCTCATTGCCTACTGGGTTCTGAAGACGTTCAAGGCTTTCTGCTCCACCTCCCTCAGAACAGAGTTGCAGAATATAAAACCACTTAGCTGCAGTTTAGAATTGGCTTCTCCAAATGGGGTATCCCACAAGTCTTATTGCAGCATCTGGCCCCTTTTGTTTTGGTGTGTTCTCAAGGCCATGGATAGACAGGCTCAGAATCACAGTGTCCTACCGCAAAGAGCAGCTGGGAGGGCCAACTGGCTTTTGGTTTGGTTTCCCAACTCAAAAGGAAATGTTAAAATACACCATTTTGTTTCTATTATACTAAGCCCAGAGTTGTAGGGCCACAGCAAACCAAGACTGACATTGTACAAAACATCTACCTTACCCCTCAGGTCCCTGGGGTTCTATCTGCACGCCCTTCAGAGTAGTTCAGTCCTACCTAGGCCTAGTGCCATCTGATTTTCAGTTCAGCAAATGTCTTAGATTAGAAATTTAAAATTTTAAGTTATGGCCAATCCATATTTTAAAGCAATCATAATCATAAATAACCCACATAAGTGTTTATGCAGTCTTTTTGCTCCCACTTCCTTTCCCCTAAGTGTTTTATATTTGCAGATACACTTCCAACTATGCATTTTTATTCATATATGTAATTTCATACTTCTGTCAAACCTAGTGTTAAAAATGGTTCTGCCTCCACTTATTAATTTATGGTCTCCATTTTAAGAATGTTTTATTTTCTTAAAATTCTATAAAACACAATCTATGACCACAAAAAAAAATTGAAAATGTCACACAATGACTAAAAATAATTACAGCAAAACCTAAGTATGACTATGACATTCATTTTTATTTTTCACTTTAATAAAGAGCTGCTTATTGTTCTAAAAGCAAACAAAAAACTCCAGCTTTATTAGCATCATGTAGGAAAATCCTCAAGGGAAAGCATTTCATATTTAAAATTTTTCAATAGAAACATTATAAGTGGGTTTAGTTCCTGTGATGAAAAGATGTTGAATACACTTATGTCTTCACTTTTTAAAAAAATAGATGATTTTTTAAGTTACAAAATAATTCTTTACTTTATAAAAAGATTCCTTTAAGATTCTTTTCAATAATTAAAAAAGTTATCTAGTTTAACAAAAGATTATTTGTATACTTTTTAAAGGAATATACTCTATTTCTATCAGAGTTTAACAAAGAATATAATCCCTAGATAGCTCTTTTTTAACATCTTCTTTTCATTATTTTTGAAGTAGAAGACATTTTAATATTAAAGTGGTTTCAATTTGATCTATTATTTACAACAACAACAAAAAAAATCACACATTGGAATTTAAATGTTAAAACAGAAACCAATGCTAAACTTAATAAATTTGTTTTTTCAGTCATGGTCAAAATTCTTCTTTCAAAAAAAATATTTACACAAACTAATTGGGCAGTTACTTACTTTTTAATAATATCGCAATTTAAAAATTAACTCTGGGACAGGAATTTCAAAAACATTTTTATTTATATAATTCTTGGTATTGACATAATCAAATATGATTTGATAGACTATAGTGGAGATTCTATCGAACTGACATAAGATATTTTAGGGAAGATCAAATTCAAAGTCTGTAATCAGCTTGGGCTACCATAACAAAATATAGACTGGGTGGCTTAAACAACAGAAATTTATTTCTCTCAGTTCTAGAGGCTGGGAAGTCCAATTCAAGGTGCCAGCAATGTATGTTTCATTCTGAGGCCTATTCTCTTGGTTTGTAGGCAACCACCATCTTGCTGTGTATTCACAAGACCTCTTTGTGTGTGCTCAGAGAGAGTAAGCTCTAGTCTGTTTCCTCTTCTCATAAAGACACTAATCTCATGATGAGGACTCTACTGTCCTGACCTCATCTAACCTTAATTACCTCCCAAAGGCCCCGTCTCCAGATACCATCACATTGGGGGTTAAACCTTAAACATACGAATTGGGAGGGGAGGGGGGACACAATTCAGCCCGTAGCAGTCCATTTCTTTAGAAGATGTTTGTACTAATTCATTAAAGTAAATCTTAATCAAAACAACAACTTTAAAAATATAATACAGATGCATTAAATATAAGCCTGATGAAAATAAGTGCTTGTATTATCATTTATAAAATACATAATTCTTCAATTAAATATATATATATATTCAATAAGTACTTTATCATAATATTATTTAATTTGGAACTGGAGCCAGGCACAGTGGCTCATGCCTGTAATCCCAGCTATTTGGGAGGCTGAGGCAGGAGGATCACTTGAGTCCAGGAGTTTCAGGCTGCAGTGAGCTATGATGTCACTACTGCATTCCAGCCTGTGTGCCAGAGTGAGACTTCATCTCTAAATATAAAATAAAATAAAATAAAATAAAATAAAATAAAATAAAATAAAATAAAATAAAATAAAGGATTTAAATAAATTTGGAGCTGGAAAGGTTCTTAAACATTATCAAGTCCACTTTATCAAGTAAGGGGATTTACCTCCCATGATATGGAGGTAAATATCATGCTTATATTGCTATCTTTATTATTCTTTTGTAGGTATAATGTAGTGGCCACACACACACACACACACACACACACACACACACACACACACACACACAGAGGTATTTCTTCTTCTACTATCTTCCTAATAAACATATATTGTAATTTTGCATAGATCAGTATTCCACATTGTATGACTATGGAAAAATTATTAAGTATTAAGCCAGGTGGTACACTATTGCTTTTACTTTCCTCTGTAACTTTTTTTTTTTGCCTGGAGTTGCCTTTTGTTTGCTTTTTTTAGGTGTTACTAATTCAACCAGAAACTCTTCCTCTCTTTTGTAAATCTTCTCTCAATACGTTCAAATGTGTAATCTATTTTACCAATATTTTTGTTCTTGAAGAAACCTCCCTGAGAGCTTCTGGCCTGGTCTGATTGCTTTCTAGGACTGCTGTACATCTGTCACCTTGAGACCTTCTTTCACCGTCATCTCGGGAGTCCCTTCCTTCTCACTCAACATTGGATGCCCTGTTTCCCAGATGCTCCATCTTTCTCCTTCTTGCCTGACTCCCCTGCCCCTTTATGGGGGCACAACCTACAATAGAATCTTGAGAAAAGTGAATATAGAAATTGTTTTGTTGAACCATTTGACAATGCTTGTCACTTCTCTAAATATTTCAGCAAATATCTCCTAAAACAAGGATAATCTCTTACATAAAACTATAATATAAATATTAAACCCAAGAAATCACTATTATCTAATGTACAAACCATATTCAGATTTCCCCAATTGTCCAAATCATGCCCTTTCCAGCTATTTCTTTTTAAATTCAGGTCCAAATCAAAGACCAGGTATTGCATTTAGTTGTTACACCTCTTTAATCTCGTTCACTCAAATCTAGACTGCTTCCCCCCTTTTTTATTTACATGAACATGACAGTGACATTTTTTTAAAGAGTCCAAGCCTGTGATGAAAATGTTCTAAAATCGATTGTGTTGATGGTTGCACATATAGAGAATATACTAAAAACCAATGAATTATATAATTTAAATAGGTAAATTGTATGATATATGAATTGCATCTCTCCTAGACTGTTGTTTTGCAGAATGTCTCTAAATTTGGATTGGTCTAACTGCTTCCTTATGGCTAGAATTAGGGTCTGATACTTAAACAAAATTTCAATCCACTAGTCTTCCTGTTTTCCATCCTCACCTTTACCTGCTCTCCTAGAAATAACGATTTGGTCCCATTCCCCATTCTTTTGGGAACTCTTCAAGTACAAATCAGGGTGCTTCTTGCTTTTGCTCACTGCTAGCTCAGAATTCTGTTTTCTCTAGTTTGCCCAAGTAAGTCTCCCTTGTCCATCTGCTTTTGTTGCCATGGTACCTCTCCTGTCTGGAAGAGCTTATATCTTTTATTAAAGCCTTTATTATTATTTTATCAGAATTCCAGGAGAAAGCAGATCTAAAATGCATGTGTTCAATCAGCCATATTCAACTGGAAGTCTCATTCATTTATTTTTTTAATTAAAAATGTCAATTCCCACAGTCAATTTAATACATGCTTTTCAGAGAACATTTAGAAAAAAATAGAAAAGTTGGAAAAGGAAGCTCTCACCCATAGTTTCATTCCCTAACATAATCACTATTTACATTTTAGGTTTCCTCCTTCTACTTATTTCTGCTGTTAGTTATTGCATTTTCCCATCAGTGTGGGGATAAGTTTATGAGATAGATTGGTTGACAGATAGACAGATGCTATATATATTCTTCAGCAAAGTGTCTGTTTAGATCTTTTGCCTATTTTTAAATTGGGTTGTTTTCTTATTGTTGAGTTTTAAGAGTTCTTTGTATATTTTGGATAACAAGCTTTTATCTGATAGATCTTTTGAACATATTTTCTCGCAGTCTGTGATTTGTCTTCTCATTCTCTTGACAGTGTCTCTTGCAGGGCTATGCTGCTTTTTTAAACTAAAATTGTATAACATATAACATGTATTACTCATACTATTATAAAGTCCTTACAATTTTTTATTCTGGTAAAAATATACTTAGCATAAAATTTACCATTTTAACTTTTTTAGGTATACAGTTCTTTGACATTAAGCACATTCACTTTATCATGCAGCCATCACCACTGTTCATCTCCAGAACTTTCTGAAACTCTCTACTCATTAAATAATAACTCACCATACCCGTACCCCTATCATATAGCAAACCCCATTCTATGTTCTGTCTCTGTGAATCTGACTAATACTACCTCATACACATATTTGTTGTTTTGCAAAAGCCCTTGCAATTTAACATTACAATATTATTCGATTATGACTTAATATTAAATATGCCATAGTTTATTTACCCATTTCCCATTGTGGAACATGTTAATTATGGTTCTAATCTTTTGCTATTAGATTAACATATTTATGCATTATATATTTTTTAGGTAGCATTATACCATTATAAGAGATTCCTATAAATGGAATTACTGAAAATAGATTATTTTTAAGAATCTTGGTACAGTTTTCCAACTTACTTTGCAAAATAATTTTATCAATTTATGCATCCATAGGCAATTTAAGACAGTACCTATTTTACCATACCCTCACCAATATTAGTCTCAAGTCTGCTAATTTGATCAGTAAAAACACAAACAAAAATATCTGTTAGTTATCATATATCTAGGATACTTGTGAGATTGACTGATTTTTCATGTTTATTAATCAAACTCTCTCTTTTGAGAAATGTTTGTGCATATCCTTTATTTAATGTATTCTTAACAGTTTTCTTACAAATTTATATAAAATTCTTTATATAACAAAAGTAACTATCTTTTCTCTGTCATATTTTCTGTAAATACTTTATCAGCATGTTTGCTTTTAAGTCTTTCTTTCTCTTTTAACACAGAATGGTTTCCAGGAATTTTTAAAAATAGGATATACTTTGGAGAAAAAAGGATGATCATGGTGAACTTTAGAATTCTGTTTCAGGCATGTGACTTCGTAAGACATTAATTATTTATCCCTAAGAGAGTTAAGTTCCCCAAGATGAAGTTTTCTACAACGAAGCCAATGCTTTTGCATAATATTTAAAAGCAAATTGGCAATTAACCTTGGACAACAGAGGAATGATGTAAGATGACCCTTGCAATGAACACTGTTTAGAGGTCAGGTTGCTCCATTCAGCACCAGCTGGAACTACTCTGTAGAATAAAATGTGTGTTACTTTGCTGTTTTCAATACCAAGTACAACTAAGGTCATTACTAATATGTAGCACAGATTTCAGAGCAATTAACAGACCATAACCAAGGTATGTAATTTCTATATTGTGAACAAAGCCAAAATGGGTTGAGTTGTCACTGATTTCCCTACATACAGCCTTACTTTTCTTGTATCTATATTTTGAGAATAAGCATCTTTCCTGGATGGGCTGGATAACAGAATTTAGGGAAGGAGAGAAAAGACACCTCAAAATAGAAAATATAATAATTACTACAACCTTGAACAAGCTGCAGATAGTCCTAGGACATTTGCTTATGCACCTGGGCATTTATGAAAAATAGAGGAAAAGAAAAGTGCATTTGTTGTGACAGCACCGCTCCACTTTGCTATGCAAGAGGATATCATCCTACCATGGTTTCTCTGCCCACACCTGAGATTCAAGGGCATTTTGCAAAGGAAATCAGTGAGGATGAAAATCCAAGTCACTCAATGTCTGCATGACTCCAAAGGCAAAACTAGTCTCGGCTTCCCCTTACACCCAAATTGGAGTAAAGTTATAACTGTGAGTTTACAAAGGACAAGATGAATAGTACTGTCACAGTCATAGTCCCCACAGTTTCTGAGATCTAAGACTCAGAACTAAGTCCAAGCCAGATTTACCACTGTCCCCATGCCCAGAGCTTATAAAGGTGCAAAATTAAAGATTTCACCTCTGTGCCAAACAAGCAAGAGAAAAAGGTGAATTGATTTTGTTTTTGTAACAACACTAAAATTTTTGTTTGCACTTCACAGTTTATAAAGCAGCCTTCACATAAACACATTATCTTATTAATTCATTTAAACCTTGCCATTACTTTGGGAACTAGGTTTCTCTGTATGTCCCATGTATCTAAAGGTGCCTTGAATATAGTAAGTACTCGATAAATGCTTTTTGAATAATGTGTATGTAAGTGAACTTCCCCCTTCAAATTGACCACAAGAATGGGTCAGCCATCACTTCTCAAATGTAAGGAAGTACGAGTGGTTTTCTATCTGACAATTTACATGTGTGTGCACATATACATACACACACAAAGTAGCACAAAGTAGCACGATGCATTAGGTAGAAATGAATAATAATATTAAATAAGTCTCCTTAGTTCCTATGCTTTTTCTTCACTCAAACCTAACCAATTCTACTTTTTAACCATAGAGCGAGGTTTTCTGAACTGTATTTTTTAAAACCAGGTGAGTATGAGGTAGAGTATCTGGCCTACTTTTAGTTATCCCTTGATTGGATAGGGTGTAATGGGGAAAATGGACAGCTTTGGAAGTCCATCAGTACAACATGGTGCTCCTTGAAGGTTCGCTGTAGTGACACAAGTAGAGTCCATGGGATAGAGTTGGAAGGTCTCCTGTAGTCCTACAGTGCTCTAGAATCCATAATTGTAGGAGCATAAAATTGAAAACTTGGGAATTTTCAAAGAGGCAAAATGTGGCAAAGAGGGGATACACATTTGAGAAAAATCAAGGAACCTTCTATCAAAATGTGGGCAAAATACTATTAAGGGACAAAGCTGCCTGAATAAAAAATAATAACATCAGATAATACATGGTGTCTAATACAAGACAAACAAATGAGAAGGGGTTCGATATTCAAAACTGAGAAACCATGACCATTGAAAAAAATTATTTTATGTTATACAGGCAGTCCCCATGTAAACAAACCTGCGTGGTGTGAGCAGTTTTTGGTAGAGCATCTTCACACTAGCAGCTAGTCTCATGGAGAAATAGAGAAGCAGCTGATAGAAACACAACACGAAGTAGCAGAAGATCCAGAGCCAAGAAAGTTTACGATAAAAGAATTAGCTGAAGCCTTTCGTCTCATTGCCAAGCTTGAGGAGCAAGATCCTAACATGAAGCGGTTTACAAAAGTTAGTAAGAACATCAGCTGCTACAAGGCCATATATGATGAAATGAAGAAAAGGCTGTGCAAACAGCCCTAGATACCTTTTTCAAGAAACCGACTTCAGTGGAAAGCTCTCCTCCTCCAGCCACAGAATCAAATCTTGATTCTCCAGCATCCACTCCATCCTCCCCAGCACCATCTCCATCATCATCTTCCGATTGTCAGCCTATCTTCTTTCCTCAAAAATGTCCCTTCTGGTAAGCAAGACATTGATAACATTAGGTGGGTGTTAATCTTTAATATTCTTTTTTGAAATTTCTCCTATCTCCCATCTAAACTTTTTGTATGAGTTTGTTTTGATGTTCTGTTTGTTTGAATCGAAAAGAAAGAGCACAATAGTTTCTGTAACTTATTATTACAGTACAGGGGTATTATTATTATTACAGTGTTATACTATATTATTACCACATACGAGTCATTATAGTATTACTATTATTATTACCATATACGCACTGTTCATCAGGGATCCGAGTGACACACAAATCCGACCTAGAGACATTCTCAGGAATGTATCTCGTCCATAACCTCGGGACAGCCTGTAATTTATTTTGCCCAATATTTCTCCCATGGCACTTCTGTAATTCTTCCATTATGTTGTAATTTTCTTTTTGTCCATTTAGGCATTTTATTTGTAAGTATGTATTACATTCCTAGAAAAAGAATCACAGGATTTTCCCTCCTGTGTGTTTTCATCTTGCTTTTTCGTGGTCTATGACACCAGTTGAGGTTGTCAATACAAAGAAACCAAATTGATGGATGGAAGCAGATTATTCTGCCATTTTTCTTGATCTTTGAGTGGCACATCAAATCTGGGGTGGATCACTCCACACTTGTTTAACCTGCCTGTGAGGTCCACAACAATTTTACCAGCTCTACAATCATCAATGATTTCATATTCGCCAATGTTTCATCTTCACAGTTAGAAACCAGACGATGAGTTCGAAGTACAGCCTAATAAGAATCTGGGGCCAGGCATAGTGGCTCACATCTGCTGTCCCAACTATTTGGGAGGCTGAGGCAGGAGGATTGCCGGAGTCCAGGAGTTTGAGGTTGCAGTGAGCTATGATGAGGCCACTGCACTCTAGTCCAGGTGACAGAACATGACCCTGTCTCAAAAAAAAAGAACCTGGCATTTGCCTCTCCATTGTTGTTGCTCTTGAGAGCATCAGCCAGGACATGCACACCATTATGGCAACACAGAAAAGGGGCAGGGATATTGTAATATTTATGGGGTTTTCTCTTCTACTAGAGTTTTAGCGCCTGGCACACAACCATGCATCATTCATCATACAGTTTCAGGAATGGGAACATTGAAGGTGATATTTTTAAAAAGTCTTTTGAAGGAATAAACAAACTCATTTTACTTTTTCTTTGCTGCTCTTTCTCCTACCCCACCCTTTATCCTTTATCTTTCTTTTTTCTTTTCCCCTTGCTAGGATAGAAATCAAAACACTTGTGGTCTGGCCCTGGTTCTGATATTGACTAACTCTGTGTGTCACTCTTTATCCTGCCAAAAAAAATGGAAATAATGGCACCTGCCTTTCCCTAATTCACTGAGAGAAATATCATATAAGTTCTAGTGAAACCACACATGAGGAATCACGCTGAGGGCTTTGAGAGAAAGGAATTAGATAAATCAAAGGTAGTGTTTTGATCGTTTCTATGTACT
Source organism: Lepilemur ruficaudatus (assembly GCA_963574885.1). Classification (NCBI taxonomy): domain Eukaryota; kingdom Metazoa; phylum Chordata; class Mammalia; order Primates; family Lepilemuridae; genus Lepilemur; species Lepilemur ruficaudatus. The sequence continues at coordinate 2,084 of CAUYRT010046674.1, read as the reverse complement.
GGCAACCATAGACTGGTCTGCAAAACTAAGAAATTATTAGGAAAACCTATAAGTGAATAACAGAGTGCAGCAAGGGAACAGTAATGAACTCTCAAAGTGTCATGAGAGGATCAACCAATGCACCATCAACTTATCTTCCTTTCCCAGTTAAAAATAAGGCATTATTTCAGTTTCCCAGTTAAAAATAAGGCATAAGTTCAAATGGTTGTCTGGAAGTTTAAGCAAAACTAAACCAAAATAGGACAACTAATCCCAGGATGTGTCTGAGTTTCCTAAAGGCTCTGAAAGAGTTATAGCCCTTTAAGGGACCAAATCATTTCCAGAAGCAGCATTTTTCAGACTTTCCTAAAAATGGGATTAGAAATAGCATCCTCATCACCACTACCATGCCAACCTCCCGCTTCAGCTTACCTCTTTCTGTTTTATATCTAAAAAGTACTTGCGATCTGACTCTTAAGATAATTTTAACAGTTCTCTTGTAGCTTTCTCTAATGAGGTGGAGAGGGGCATTCCTGGTTGGATGTTGCTAGATTGTAATTCCAGAGCAATCTCCTTCAATAGAAAGTTGATCTAACTAGTAACTGGCAAATTCACATCATGAAAAAGAGAAACTGTAATGATAGGAGAAAACAAAGGCACACTTGGCTCAAAAAAGTCTCAGCTACTGCCAGAATTCCTCCACATTTGCAATAAAAAATAAAAAGCAGGGGAAAGGTAACTGCTTTCCTGTAAAAATGAACCTGCTCATTTGTGAAACAAATAAAACAAAGCTTTATATTGGTTTATGTGCATCCTTGCTTCTCACAAGCATTATAGCTGTGAAATGCTTGCATATGCTGCAGCAGTAACCCAATTACACGGAAACGCCCAAAGGTGAGCTACCTTTTTCTACCTAACTGGTAGACTTACACTGTTCTCCCATCTGTGCTCCAGACTTTAATATTGAACTGCATTGTTGACATCATTTCTTGTATGTCTCAAAGGCATCTTAAACTCAAACTCAACATACCCAAAACCAAAATCATCATTTCTTTCACTCCTCAAAACTTGGTCCTCTTCCAGGAATTCCCAAGCGAATTCATCCACCATCCATCCATTCAGTTCTAAGAGTCAGAAAGCTATCATGTTTAACATCGCCTTCTCACTGTACCGTATTCAATATTATCACCGAGTCCTGACCATCTTGTCTCTTCAGTCTTTTCAAATCATCCACTCCCTTCCATCTCTAGCCCTGCTACCACATTGGCCTCCAAACCAAGCTAAGTACATCCACTCTGACCCCTTCCAATCTGTTCTCTACACTTCAACCAGAGTCGTCATTTCAGAACACAAAACCAATTGTGTCACACATACGTATCCTGTTTAAAACCCCTAGATGACTTGCCTTTGCTTTGAGGATCAGCACAAAACTCCTTAGGATAGTCTACAATTTCCTGCATGATCTGACTCCTACCCACCTCTCCAGCCTCAATTCAAACCATACTCCCTCTTGCTAGGGAGAGAGGAGAGATAGCATGTGTGTCTCCAGGGCATAATCTCCAAAAGTGACAACTTTCAACAATTTCAAAAATTCAATGGTTTTTCAACAATCTTCTCTTGAGACAATTTGTTGCTAAGACAGTCATTATGACTGATGAAATAACGTTGGATGAAACAATATGAAAACAAGACCAAGAAACCGAGAGTATGTGCTTGCTCCAAACTTGACACAGCTTGCCTCAAGTGCAATTTCACATAAACACACACACACACATCCAAACACACACATACATACACAGGTGGTAGAAACCAGCCAGACCTCTGCCCCTGCAGTCTTTGTTCCAGTCATGCTTCCTCCATTCCTCCTGGGCATGTAGCTAGGATTCAACCCGCATTTGTCTGACTTCTAAAGCAGTGCACTTTCCACCATTTCACCTGGTCTCACAAGAAGTGTTTCTTTTTTTTTTTTTTTTTTTTTGAGACAGAGTCTCACTCTGCTGCCCGGGCTAGAGTGAGTGCCGTGGCATCAGCCTAGCTCACAGCAACGTCAAACTCCTGGGCTCAAGTGATCCTACTGCCTCAGCCTCCCGAGTAGCTGGGACTAC
>CAUYRT010046670.1:0-35474 GCA_963574885.1 Lepilemur ruficaudatus | reverse complement strand
GGCTCATGCCTGTAATCCTAGCACTCTGGGAGGCCAAGGTGGGAGGATTGCTTGAGGTCAGGAGTTCAAGACCAGCCTAAGCAAGAGCAAGACCCCATCTCTACTAAAAATAGAAAAACTTATACAGGCAAATAAAAATAGAAAAAGTTAGCCGGGCGTGGTGATGTGCACCTGTAGTCCCAGCTACTTGGGAGGCCGACGCAGGAGGATCGCTTGAGCCCAGGAGTTTGAGGTTGCTGTGAGCTAGGCTGACGCCATTGCACTCTAGCCCAAGTGACAGAAGGAGACTCTGATTCAAAAAAAAATAATTTTTTTGTAAGCCATCTTTATTAATGAGTTTATGTGGAATAGGCTAACGCCTTCCTAGTAGTGTTTGTCCATTTTAACAACAGACACCTTCTGAAAATAATGATTTAACCTAAAAGAGTAGCTGATGGTAGAATTTCAGCCATCGTGGTTGTCTGAAGGTAACGATTAGGCTGGCAGGGGCCTTTTTAACTCCAGGAAGGGAAAGGTGAGGGAGGAATAGGGATGGCTTCAGGGAAGGAAGCAGTTACTTTGTTGGAAAATGTTCACCGGTCCCTTCAGTGACATTAGATTCAGTGGATTATCAGCTTTTTCTTTTCTTTATATTTGCGTTGTTGAAAAGGTCTTAAGAGTTCAGCTGGTCTAAATTCTCACAGGAATTTGTTTACATGAAGCAGTCCCTGTTCCCAACACTTGGGGAGGAGGAAATGTGTGGGAAAAGTTCTGAGAGTCCAAACGTTACTATTTACTAAACAATTTCCTGCATTGTAATTTTTTAAAAGTTTTTATTTGACAAAAAGTCATTCCATCTCATTTGATTTGTGTTAAGTAAAATAGAAAAGAAGAGTATGGGCTTTGACCCATTTTTAACATTTAAAAAACATTAACATTCATTCTATAACAAAATTCATAACAGTGTTTTTTTGTTTGTTTGTTTTTAAAGCCTCCAGTTAAGTTCCTATCAACAGTTCTTGGCAAAAGTAATCTTCAGTTTTCAGGAATGAATATAAAACTGACCATCTCAACATGCAGCCTCATATTGATGAATCTTGACAACCAACAGGTAATATCGTGAATGTCATTTGCAGTTTAACATATCATCTGTTTTTCTAGAGAAGTCTGGAGATAATAAAGAGAATAGAGTTTCAGAGTATGCTATAATTTAATAAGGCACAAGAGGAAAAAATTGCCCAAGATTTATGCATGACAATAGTTAGAACAACAGCATTACTAACCCATCACTGGGGCATTTAACTGCCTGTATACTTGCCCCTAACTAATAGGCTTTGTATAAAAAACTGTGGTGCAAAGAACAGTAAATACCATTTGAGAACTCATATCCTTGAGCCATTCATTGCTTAGTCCCACCAACCCTCCCCAAAGGAAAAGCAATTCCATTATCGGAACTAACAGGCTGTATGTTGGGCTGGGGTGCAGATGAAGGACAAAAGGGAAAGGGGATGTTAGGGTTAATGTTCTAGCTAATTGCAATTTAAGCAGAAAACATTCTCTTCCAACTCTTGTGGTTGAGAAGCTGTCTAAAATGTTTATAAACAATTTTTCCTTTCTTGATAATTTATGATACAATGATGTGCCTGAGTTTTCATTGTGAACCTCATTTCTCAAAAAACATCATTGTAAAAAATGCTAAAGATACACAGGCACTGGACTAAATATGTACCAAAGCTAGGACACCGATATGCTTTTAATTTTTTAAACTTCTTCTATCAGATTATTTTTATGTGTTAGAGTCTGATTTTTCTCTTTGTCTATATGTAGTGATTCAGAGTTATTTATATTGAAGATTTTATTGTATAGAGTGCTGTTGATCAAGGCCTCATGAAAGGTTTAATGCATCCATAAACACACTCTAAGAGGCTTTGAGATCACATATGTGTTGAAACGCTGGCTTTGCTGCTCACTAGCAAGTTACCGTACCATGGTGAGCTTCAGTTTTCCTCATCAGTGACATGAGGATTATAGTACCTATTTATAGAGTTTCTGAGAGGACGGATTTAACAGTAAGTGTCTCATTGGGCTACTTAGAGGATTAAATGAGATAATGGATATAAATCACTTAGCAAGTGCTGGTCACATGGTACCTATTATTATTATTTAGTCAAACGTTCCTTCTCAGAGACCTTTTCATATACTCAATACTTAATAGGGAAAGTATATTATAATATATAAAATTAGAAAATTTATCAGTAACATATAAGTACATGTTGTGGGGGCTGTTTTTATTTTCTAAATTCAAAACCAGAATAAAATACATTGTTTACACAGTAGCATAAAACACCTTAGAGGAAAATGCTTAATATGGAACAGTTTTAAATAGATTCCTGTTTAGTTGGGTCCTGATTGATTATCCAAGAGAAGTGTTAACATTGGTATAATAATGTTGTAACATTTTGGGCTGCACTTAGCAGATGCAAACCTGTGGGTGCCAAGTGAATATTCAGTCAGTCATTCAGATGCTTTGACCTTAACACACCTCTAGATGTAAAATTTATTTTTAGTTTTCACCTTTCACCCACGTGTATGGTACCATAGAGACTCAATGCTTTTAATTATGAGATCTCACTGAGTATAGGAGCTCTTGGATTATTTCAGAGTTTTGTAACAGAGAACAAGTAGGCAAAGCTGGAGCCATCATGGCAGCAGAATCTAATGATCATTTTTTTAAATGGCCCTTTCCATGGGGTGCCTGAAGTGAATGGGAAATTTACAAAGAATAAGGTTATGGTGTATGTGGTGGGACATGGTTTATTCTCAGTCTCTCTTTCCCTCCCACTACTCTTTTTCAGGGCACAGCAATCAGAGGTGATATTACTACATACCCCTAATCTTTCAGGCAGAATAGAATAGGGACAGTGGATGGCTTTCACTACCAGTAGCTATAGCAATGATGTGCCTGTGAGAGTAGCCCGCATCTTTTCTGCACTGGTGGTGGAATGGGGTTGTATCCAGCCCACTGCTGGAGTGAGGACCAAAGTTACAGTCTCACTGACCTCAGACCCAAGGACTGATTTTTAATAATCATTTCAAGCTATTCTGTAGGCCTGGGGGAAATGGCTGGGGGCTGTGGGGAAGAGACATGCCACAGTGGAGGCTCCAACTCAAGAAGCTTTATATGTTCCATGAGAAGGACAACTAAACTGGATGAAGGCAGCAGGGAAGAGAGGAGACCTTATGGATATAGCATGAAAAAAGGATTTATAAATTAACTCCTTAAAGAAAGCTACCCCTAGAAGTTCTAAGATAAATAAACAAATAAAAATACTAATGCCTTCCACTCCCACTTAATTATTAATATATACTTTGGATTGAAAACATAAACTGGTTCAAGTTTATGATATATTCATAGATGACAGCATTTATGGGTCAGATAGCTCACATTTATCTTTAGTCACTGAGAACATTAAGAATATAACAAGTAACTCCTAGAAAATGTTTCATAGACCCTCACAGGCAGAAAACAAAATAGTAAATACACAAGGCTTGTTAAGTTTTTAAAATTACCACGTTTTGGGATGAGAAAATACATTTGGGAAAGCATATTCCTTGTTTCAAAATTCAAGCAACAGACTTTCTTGATATACTTTAATATAGTATTTTAGGGCCTTAAGCAAAAATGTGTCAGTAGCTTTCATTCCCACTAATTCTTTACTCATTTCTATAATTATGACTAACTCTAATAGTGACTGAATTCAGAAAGGTAATAGATAAGGTAAAACACGCAGAACATGGAGACATCCTTTAGTCTCTAAGAGAGGCAACTTCAGATATTTAGAGGCCAGACACATAATGCAAACTGTCCAGGTACAAGAAAAAACAATGGTGCAAGCCCAGTGATAAATGGCGAATCCTACTTTGTCTCCATGTTAGAGAGACAACACTGGGGGACCTAGCAAACAGATTATGTTCCCTAAATGTACCTCAGATGCTTTTTGCCATGCAGGACTACATAGGTCAAGGGCAGCCAGATCTTACACTTTTGTAAAAAACAATACAAAGAAAGTGACAATCTGGATTTTTAGCTGCCATCTCTGTTTTGAGATGTTGGTCTCTAATTTAAAAATTAAAATATTAAATAGAAGCATGAGTCACATAGATCTGTGGCCTGAAGGTAGCCAATGTGGGATATGTAATCTAAGCAAACATTTATAATATATATGGATAGATCTGAAAAACTCTCCCGAATCACACTATGTATTCATAAACTTCTTTAAATTCCCTATCGCCACTTCACATCTCCTCCCCCTATTGCAAAATCAGTATTAGAATTTCCCTAGACTCCTTAGTTTCTTTAAATGAGGATACACACACACACACACACACACACCTTCATTTAATCCTCACAATTTGTAAGGTACATCCAATTATCACTATTTTCAGTTTAGACCGTGAACCAGAAAGATTCAGTAATTTACCCAGCTACTAAGCTAATAAGTGGAACTCAAATTTGAATCAAGCAGTCTGGTTCCAGTCTGTGATAACTGTAACAATTAAAAGAAATATAAGTGATTTCACACAGCTAAAAGGAGTGTTAAAATGTTACAATATTCTCTCTTCAGTAAGTATAAACACTAATTTCAGTTTACTGGGTATTTTTAAGACTATCAAACCATCAGAGTCAGTTGCATAGCCCAGGTTTTTCCAAATTGAGCCTTCAAATGCAACAGGGAGTGATTTGTACCCCCTCTCTCCTACCTCACTCCCAGGGAGGAGCAGTTACAAACAGTAACAAATAGTTACAAACCTCCCTGTTTGTAAACCTCAGATCTTTTCTGAATTTATCTTTCCTGGCACTATTATCTGGAGATAAATGCAACTGGCCAGTTTATTGTGCACTGCATTCTCCCTTCCCCCAAGAGTAGTTATTTTCCCCTGCACATGCAATTAATTATCCATGGACTCAGGGGACTGCAGCTACAAGCTATTTGAGAAAGCAAAGGAAGGGGTGAGACATGGGAGAGGTGGCAGGATTAAGATATTTTAAGTGCCAACATTTTACTTCCTGTCTAGTCTTTCCCCCATCTCTCCCTCCCACCCAAGCTAGTGTTTAAGCAATTATGATCATCCTTGCTTTGTTTACTTATCTTTTTAAAAAGATAGGTATAGTCCTATCTTTTACAGATTCCTCCCCCTACCACCACCAAAAGACAGGATGACTGTAAAATAGGCTGTGAGTTGTCCTGTTGCCTTGGGTGTATGTTCCTTACTGCCGTCATGGAGCAGGAGCGTTTGGAACCTTTTTACTCATCATGCTAAAACCTGCTGATATATGCTCATTTTGCTGATGTGATTATTACTCTCACAGAACTTCAGCATCTTAATAAAAAAAATCTCACAGCAACATGTTCATTGATAGGACAGGTTTTCCTAGATTGGCAAATTCTTACAGACAATAACTTACTAAGTTTAATTTTCAGAAATTAATTTGTAAATCAGGTATTTGAAGCTGGATCATTTCCCCTTATAAATACTGATTAAATCATAAAGTGGTTGCAATACATACAATAAAAAGCAGTATATGGAGAAAGTGTATATGCAATACTATTAGCCAAACAAATTACACAGAACAAGAAATTTTATTATCTCCAATGCTGGTGCAGAACGAATAACAAGATTAATTAGAGGAGGAGACAGAGGGAAACTTCAGACACTGAGGTGAATTTCTGGGCAGGTTTAAAACTCTTAAAGGTTGACAGCATAATTGTTCACATAGTCTTTTTAGATATAGGGCATTCCTTTTACTTGACAATTTTCACTAACAGTTCTTACAATATGAAGTTCAACTAAAGTCTTTCCCTTTCACCTGTCAAGTTAAATGAAAAAGACAGCGAGCAAAACAAAATTTCTCTAGTATACAAGGTGTTAGAAATTGTTTTCTTTGTACTTTCACATACATTTTAATGTGTAGATTAGAAACTTTAAGGATGTCTTAATTTTTGACTTTGAAAAAGTCACGACAATGGATTTTCTCGAATTATAGATCACAGTATCTTTATAAATGATCAAGAAACCTACAAAATTTCAGATGCTTTTGGAAACACATTTTAAGATATAACACATGTAATACAAATTTTTGAGTTTACTCATCCTTTTGGGATAATGAAGAATACTCAATTTATCTTACACTGAAAATTTAGCCTTTGCTACTAGTGCTTGAGTAGATCACAAAGTGGAATTTTCAGTTTTCTTAGCAGGCTTTCAGTCCAAACAACTTGTAGATAATCTTGTGTCCTGTTCGGATATATATATTTTTCTCATTAACTGGTATCAGTGGGATCTTGTATTGGTAGTTTGTCTCGGTCACGACTTACTCTCGCAAAACCACCTTTACAGCGAAACAAATACATTTTCCCCAATGCAAGGAAAACCATCTGGATCGATAACAAAGTCAAAGCCATAGGTGTTCCAGGACATTCTTGAGAACAGATTTCAACAGTCCTAAGACGCTTTTTCTTCAGCGATCCTCTTCCTTTTTCACAACTGTGCAGTCACTGTCCTATTACTGTCTTCTATTCTGAAAAACAAAAACTCTTTTTTTGGAGATCGAGTTTTTCACTGGCACAGGACTATTTGGAATGAACCCAAAAGATAGTGGAAAGTTGTAGTTTCCTCCTCTTCTAACAGCATTCAGCTACTCTCTATCAATGATTTCATCGCAGCCGAGTTCTTCGGTCAGACGATTGACGACCATAAGCGAAAAAAGCTCTTCGATAAAAGCTAACTGATCAAACGGGGTCTTCTCGTAATGCATCTGAAACCCGCCATCCAGGGCTGCTTCCCTCGCTCTGGATGTTCTCAGAAACATCTTGTTGGCTTCTTCAAGGGCCGCGGATACTCTGTAGCCGGCACCACTCAGCGGCTCCTCTTCCGGATAGTCGTAGTCGTCCTCCCAGTCATCAAACTCCTCGCCCTCGTCCTCGCTCTCGAAGTCCGGTGCTGGCGGGCCCCCGGGATTGGGCCCGCGAGCAAGGCCCCGTCTCCCCGCGGGCGCCGCCATTGGCTGGGCCGCCTCCTCCTCCATTGGGCCTTCCTCCTCGAGCGGTGGCGGGGCCCCGCTGCGGGAGGGACGCGGGGCTGGGTCTCGGCTCCCGCTGCCTACCTCCATCTGCGGAAGGTCACCCTCGCCAGGCATCACATCCATCTGCAGGTCACTGCTCTCTTCATACAGCTCGGACAGCTCAGCCATCTCCGACATCGTGCAGCCTGCTCAAGCTCCCTCGGAAAGCTCTTTCAGCAAGACAGGGGCTACGCCGCCGCGCGGCTTTGCGCTTGCGCAAACGCTGCGCGCTTGCGTAACCCTGCGCGCATGCGTGTCTCTCGGACACCGCCTCCGGCTTGGCCGGTCCGTATGGCGGGAGGCGGTGAAAGTTCCTCGGGGAACGTTAGCGTGGCTCGGTGGGCTGAGTATCCATCGACTGGAGCTTTAGATCTAGACACTCTTCATGCAAGAGCATAACTTAGTCCCTGCATTACTTAACTGTATTGCTGCTTATGATGCTGTAAACTGGAAAATACCTTACGTGGCCTCTATAACAACGCTTAATATTCCTCCCCTCCTCCTCCCCCTCCTCCCCTCCTCCTCCTCCTCCCCCAGGCAACCGCATCTGCTCCAAGGTTCTAATTAATTACCTTTTATCTATGAGCTGATGACTTAGAACCAGACAATATCCGCCACCACAGATCAGCATATTAAGAACCAATTCATTGTACTTTTATTTTCATTTAAAAAATGTCAGATTCACAAATAACAGACATAATATCCTTTTTTTTTTTTAAGTTATAGTAAAGAAATATTTGATCTCATTTCTTTTCCCAGGAGGTAACTTCCCATTATTATCAGTTTGGTTTGTATTCTTTAAATCTTTTCTGTTTCCATTTACATGGATGTTTATGTACTCGTGCTAAGATACTATTTTGTGATTTTTTACATATTTTATGTAACTGTCTTCTACTTAAAGAAAAGTCCCCAGCAATACATATATAATATATACATAATTTCATTTGTGTAAATATACTATAGTTGACCTAACCATGGACAAATAATTTCTAGTTTTTTGATATTATAAACTATGTGTAAAGGAACAGACGCGTGTGCCAGTGTTTTTCTAGAATAAATACCTAGAAGTGGAAAAGTGGACTCATAGGATATGCATACTTTAGTTTCAATAAATGCTGTCAAATTGCTCTCCAAAATTGTTGTACAAATTTAAGCTCTAGCCAGCAGTTTGAGAATACCCACACCCGCACGATTTTGTTGAACTTTAATGATTTTATCAATTTTATGGTATCTTGTTTTATTTTCCGTAGCTTTGATTTCTTGGAGATTGATTAATCTTTCAGTATGTTTACTGAATATTTGTATTCCTTCTGTGAATTAACTGGTCTTATTTTGGGTTTCTTTTCTTATTGATTAGTAGGAATTTCTTATAAACTCTGTATATGAACAGTTTGCTTTTCATGTTATAAATATATTCTCCCTGCCTGTTGTTGTTTGCCCATTTTTTAAATTCTAGCCATTCCTTACAGACATCTCGAATGTTTGTCCTATTTGAGGAGTCTTATACAAAAGTTATAAAATTAGTTTTTCTGTAATCACATTTGAATTTTTTCTGTAGGTCTGTTTCTTTCTGACTATTAAGATGGATTTTCCTACTTCAAAGATCACAGATACAATCTTTTATCTGCCTTCTAATGTTTTTACAGGTCTTTTATCAAGCAAACATTTATATAAATATGAGAACAGGATTTATTTGTATCTTCCATATAATATCGACATCAGCCGACCCCACTAATTTAATCATCTGTCCTTTTTTCTGCCACTTGGTGCCACATTTATCATAGACTAAGTCCATGAATACATGAGTCTGTTTTTAAACTTCGTATTCTTATAAATTTCTATAGTTTTATAATGTCTTGCTATCTGATAAGGCAAATTTTGACTTTGTTCTTTAAAAAATTACCTTAGCTCTTCTTACACATTTATTTTTCCATATGAATTGTAGAATCATCTTGAATCTGCCTTTACAATGTGTCTTGCTATCTGATAAAATAAATTTTAACTATTCTTTTAAAAATTTCTTTAGATCTTTTTGCACATTTATTCTTCCATATGAATTTTAGAAGCAGCTTGAAAAGTTCCGCAAATGACATTGGTAACCTTTTTATTGGAATTGCATGGAATTAGTAGATTAATTTGGGGGAGAATCGACATCTTTATAATACTGTTTTCTTATCCATAAAGGTGATACATATCTTTCTACTTGTTCAGGTCTTATTTATACCCTTCACTGAAGTTTTCCAAAAACTATTACATGATTCTTATTAGTTTTACACTTATTCTTGTAAAATGTATCACCCCCCAATACAGTACCTAATTGGCTATTGTTGATATATGAGAATGACATTGGTCTTTGTATATTGATTTTGTTTTATTGAAATATAAATATAGAAAAGTACACAAATAGTAAGTGTATAGCTTGGTTAATTATCACAAAATGAACATAGTTATATAACCACTACCCATATCAAAAAACACATTTGCTCCAACCCAGAAAACCACTTGCTTCCTCCTTCTGTGTCCCAGAAGTAACCACTATCCTAACTTCAAATTTTGCCTGTTTTTAAATATTTACACAATTCTGTTGGATATATATGTAAGACTAGAATTGCTTGGTTATCTTATATGAGCAGTTTAGTAGATTCTCACACATTTCTGAAAAGAGGATTAGTCAATAGGTGCATAGTTGGTGTTTTAATCTTCAAAACAGTATGACAGATGCATCTCTGGAAATTGATCATTATGCTGTGGTTTCAAACAAGCTATCCTAGGATCTCAAATAAAAGAGACAGTTCACGTGACTGTTATTTCATATTGGAAATTAATGTTAGTGCGTTAGGATACTTTTGGTGGTGAACAACTGAAACCAAATTGAAACTGACTTATGCAAAATAAATAAATAGAAAAAATATATAAAGGGAGAGAGTGAAATGTGTTGGTTAAAGTGATGGAACAAATGTCACCACCAGACTTTCTTTTCTATTTTTAGCATGTCAGTCCCACCTGAACCTCATGGATTAAATGAGATTATTATAAAATGTGGATGGGGTGGTTTCCAAAGGGATGTTGAGCATGCAAAAACAAAACAAATGTATGTCTATTACCGTTAAACTATATATACACCTAGGAATAATGATTTATAGTGGCATACATGTTTATGTTTTTCAGATTATTGCAAATCATCATATGCAGTCTATTTCATTTGCCTCTGGAGGGGATCCTGTAAGTATAGTGCATAACAAGTCTATTTGTAAGAGTTAAAAGAACTTCCATGTAAAGCATATTAGCTACTACATGTCTTTTCCAAATGTATTGTAATTTGTGAATAGCTACATGTAGCAGGTAATCAAAAATTTAGTTTGGACAAAATACTTCCTGTCACTGAATTTAAAAATATTTGGCTTAGTAGATGAGATACTAGTATTCCATGGTGTTATTAGCCATGGAGCTATCATCTGATCAGCTTCTTGTTGATAATACCTGGGCCATAGAAAGCAAGCATGTCTTGCATGTGTTGCTAGTCCTCCACTAGAACTCTTCTCAACACAGAGTTCCAGGGTTCCAGGCACAACTCTACTAATCAATTGGACTTGGTATATCAACTAAGGCAACTAAGTCTAATCTGGAATGAGCAACCAGGGTTGCAGAAACTCATGGAGGGCACCCTCAGCTGGGGAGAGAGAACTTGCAGTTCTTCTCTACCAAGAGACCACATGGTGCTTATTTCCCACAAATTGTGCAGGATTCTCTTTTCAAGGCTGCTTTGCAGTGTGGTGTGTCATTCCTTGACTTTCTACTGCAGCATTCCTAGACTAGGGCAAAAGGAGAGAGGCATTGAAGCTGGGAGCCCATGAGTAGGCAAGAAATAAATCTACTTAAACTGACAATTTTGCTCCTCTGTGACATTATGGGTCTTTGTCTTGTACCTATAAATATATGAAAGGTTACAAGAGGGCCGAGTATGACTTCCATAATGGTTAAACTTCAGTAACATCAAAGAAACATGGGGAACATGCACAGACCTTTTTCATACCCAGAATGTATTACCTTCTTTTCTGCAAAGTATTGATAAAGATTATATTAATTATACTAACTATATTAATAATTAAAGATTATATCTTTCAGAAATGAGGCAATAAAATCCAGTTTAACAGTTGATTTATTTCTACCTACCACATTTAGTTTCTCACTTCTAATTGAGGAATAAAATTTAGGGTCATAAATGATAGAACACATAACCCAGAAACCCAAGGGAGGTACGGAGGGTGGTAAAAACTAAATCTGTCAGCTGGTATAGCTGCAAATTTTTGATTTGTCTTGAACTCTATGCTAAATATTTAAAAGGGGGAAAAAAGTAATTGTGTATCCTAAGAGGAAATAAAGTTCTGAAGTCACTCTGTGTAATCATTGCTTCATATACCGACACCTAAAACATTTAAGCAAGTTACTTCGCTCTGGTGTTGGTGTAAGTTTCTTGTGTGTAAAATATATAGCTAAATTCCATTTAAATTAGCCCATTCTTGAATAATTACTTGTCTTCACATTGGCTACCAGTAACAAAGTATTTAAGCTTGTCAAACCAAAACAAACTGCCTTCGGAATGTCTTTGAAGCATATGGAAGAAAAGCAGCCTTTAGTCTCAAATCATTGTGGGTTTTGTTGTTTTATTAATGGATACTCAATTTTCCCTTAGGCTTCACTACTTCCTCGCCTTTTAGCCTTGGGTGTAGTTATTTTCAAATGACTATGTTAGTTCCATGATGCCACGATTTAAAAGTAAACCAAATTTTAAGAGCTCTACCTTTTCCCTAAAAAAACTCCACAAATGGCTAATTGTGGATTCACTAGCAAACAGGGGCAGACAGGGTGTATGGTGCTTAGAAGCAGCTGCTTCTTGAGCTCAGTAGTGGATCTGGACTCCAATCCATCCAGCCTTTTGTAGTCTGGCTTCAACAATGACACCAAAGTTTGGGTAGCAGAGAGGGTCAACTGAATCCAGGCTGAAAAATACGAGCATCATCTCTTTCATTCCTAACCCATTATATCTTGGTCATCTATGGAGGAACTCAAGTACCTAAGAGATTAAAGTAGTGCTCTATAAGTGTAGTGTGAAAAATAATTATTGGTGTTTGCCATAAATTTTTCGTGTTTAAGTTTAAAGAGTTACCACCATTTTAGGATTGGTGTGCAAACCCTCATTTACCCTAGGCATGGCCTGTATGATTTCTATATTGTTTTCCAGAACCTTAATTCTTTTCATACTGTCTTCACATGCCTTTAGTTCTTTCAACTCACCAAAGCACTGCTCCTATCAAAAACAAACAGTAAAGAATTTGTGAGCCCCTGTGAGAAAGTTTGGACCTGCTGAATTGAGTGGGACCTCTGTGCTCTCTGCAACTGGAGAGAAAACCAATTGATTCAAATTTAAAATAAAAATCTGGAGCCACCTTAAACATTGGCATTAGAAATTGTCTCAGTGAAGTTTTACCCTCAGGTCGGGGAGGAAGTATGGTGTAGTGCCAGGCCTTGGAGTCTTGAAGACTTGACTTATGTAGCAGCTCTAAGCTTCAGCATCCTCATGTGTAAATGAGGGATCCCTAGAATGATGTGAAATGATGCGTGTCAACTGACAGCACAGCACCTGGCACACAGTCACAAGAGGTAGTGGCTGTTATGACTGTCACCAACTCATCCTCATCTTGTTTTAGGATGCTCCCTGAGACAAGTTACAGCTTCACAGCTAGCTGGGTGCAAAGGGTGAGAAGCTGAGTTCAAAGTCTCTCTGGCCCAACATAGCAATCTTCTTTTTACCAGATTTCCTCCAAAATTTCCAAAATAATGAATATTCTTCCTCACCCCCTGGCCTTTGCTCGCCCTCATCTTTACTCTCTTCTCAAAAACCATTTATGTGTCTTCCTCCTATCGGCTCTGAAGACAGTTGTTGGTAATGCTTCTATAGCTAGATATGCTTTCTCCATGTAAAAATGCATTGTGTGTCAAAATTTAAATACATTTAAAAATATTTTTCCCTGCTATTGGTGCTTTACTTTTAGCATTCTGTATATTGTCCCAAATATCTACATTATAGAATTTTAGAACTATGAGGGTGTTGGAGACTGTTCTGAAGGTGAGGAAGCAGGCCTGGAGAGGTCCTGTGGCCTCTTTCCCAACATGTGATACACCAGGCAGCGTAGCACCTCTGCAACTTTAGTAACAGTGGTAAAGCCCCTAGCAATCGTGACTTTTCTTCTACATTAATATAAAACAAAGCCCATAGATATGGCTTTATTTATTTAAAAGATATTTCAAATCTTTTTTCTTTTTGTACAAGAGAAATTTACTTAGGTATGTGTTATTTTTTTTTTTTTAAATAACCCAAGAAAAGTTATGCTGACCCTGAGATACGCTTCCGGTATGATTCATTGTGGGTTATTAAGATGGTCCTTGAGGGTATTACAAACATGGGCTTTTATTTCCTGCCGGTTGATTGCGTCTTCCCTCTAGAGAGTCATACTTCTGATCTGCAAATGGCGTTGTGTGTGTGTTTTTTTCCTGCGACCTGAGATAACAAAAAGCATCTTTAATTATTAAAATCTTATCATTCATCAGCTTAATGTTTTCAATAAAGGCTGGAATTACCAAGTGGCATTTTGTTTGTTTTCACAAAATCAGCAGTACATCTCTTTTTCAACTTAAGTTTTTCATGGGTTCTCTTTTTTTTAAATGGCTTGTCCTTTCTATATTTGATCAAATGAATGCCTTGTATTTTTGATTTATTATTTCTTGCGTTAACTTACACTGCACACAAGCAAGCTAATAACCACAAAACCCAACGTGTCTCTCCAGTCAACTTATTTTCTGATCTACATGGTATCTCTTCGGACAACAGGGAAATCAGGATACCACATCCTAGTTTATGACACCTTTGTGATTGCATAATCCCTGATATTTCAATTTTCAACACAGGAGAGAGTCATAGTCCATAGCCATTTTTAAAGAATGTGGCCTAACATATTCCCTATCTGCATTCTCTTTTTTTCTTAATGACATAGTCTGCCTCTAAATTTCTAATCTTCAGTTTCTTTCCCCAAGGAACAGAGAGTGTGGACTCTATAATTGTTAAGCTATACGGTGTATATTTGTTTATGTTCCCCTTTACGATACTTTCCTTTTCTCTTTGAATAACAGCATTCATATTTAAGTCCTTGTCTCAATATCACATCCTAAATGCACTCTTCTCTTTCAACAGTACAATTCATTGGTTTTAAACGCGTTTTTCCTTTTTTATAGGATACTACAGACTATGTTGCCTACGTAGCTAAAGATCCAGTTAATCAACGAGGTATGGAAAGCAACTTCTGATTTTTTTTTTAAGAGCTGATATACCAACTTTAAAAAGCAACAAAGAGTGATCCTCAATATACAGAGTGATGGGTATCACTAGAGTGCTATGTTGGATTCTAGAAATATTATGCAAATTTGAGTTGGAAATAAATAGCCTTGGTAGCAGAGCAAAATAGAAAAAATATGTAGGTGGGATTGAAATCATCTGAGAGATCCACAAACCAAAAGGCTCATCTGTTTGTGTACTTAAAAGAGAGGCTATTTCAGATGTGATAGAAGGGGATGGCTGCCACATCCCCAGTGCATAAATGAAGACCCAAGCCAGTGAGGAGTGAGGACTGCATTGGCCTTGAGAAGTGTGTGTGTGTGTGTGTGTGTGTGTGTGTGTGTGTGTTTTGAGCCTGTGCATTTGCTGTTTAAAAACCTGGAATGTCACTTGGAGTGTTTGGCTTCTTTTCACCTTTTGGATTTCAGCTTAAATGTCTCTACTGCAGAGAGACCTTCTTTGACTGGTCGCACCTCCTATCTCCAGTAGCATATCCCACTCTGCTGCATCATAACACTTTTATTTCTTTTCTCATTAACACCTCTTCCATGTTTTTATTATTTTATTTAATCCTTGCACTTGTTGATGTGTTTAATGTGTCCTTTCTACTGGGCTAAAAGTTCTATGAGGGCAGGAACCTGTTTCTCCTACTCACTGTTGTCCGCTTAGCACTCATCACAATGGCTGGCCATAGGTGATGCTCAAAGACCGTTTTGTTGACTGACAGAGTGAATGGAAGAATGAGTTGACTGGAATTCTTGTCCCAGGATTTAGCAAGGTTGCCTACGCAACTCATCTCGCAGCCATGCTTTGGGTCTTGAGCGTGAGGTTTCTTAGGTAGTTAGACTTCTCTAGACAGACGTGGTTAGCATTGCTTCTCATCCCTAACTCTGGGACATTCAGACTTCTCTTAGAGGTGAGCGTTAAGTCAGTTCTCCTCCTTAGCTAGAACCTATTGGCTGGTAGACATCCTCTGCCACCCCAGGGATGGAGTTTTCCCCAGAACATTTATTAATATGGGGAGTGGAGTGGGATTTGGAAATTCAAAGAGCTGTAAGACACAGAGGTGGAAATGCACACAGCATGCTGGGGAGAAAATGAATAGCACACACTAGACTTCACAATGTACATGGAGGGAGGAAAAAGTCTAAAAGTCTTCTAGAGGGCAGACAGAAGAGAGCTAATAAATAGGGATTTAATCCTGTGGGTAAATGTGTGGAGAGTGCCGTTCAAAAAAGCAGAGTTTAGACAGATTGATTTGGCAGCAGGATGTTGTAGATGGATTCATGGAGAAACTTAAGGCAGGAGAGCCATTTGGAAGGCATTGTGATTCTCAGAAATGAAATGAGGGCCAGCTGCTGGCACAGAGTCTGGCACGTAGTAGGTGCTCGGTACGTGCTCGCCAAAAGAAGATGCAGTAAGATGGAAGGGAAGGAACGGGAGACAAATGCTGTGAAGTGCTCTGAAAATTGGCTCACTATAAACTGAATAATGATCGTGGATAATGATCAAAGAGTGGGTAGGAGAGACAGGAACTAGTGAAGGTGCAGTGGGAGTGTAGGAACAGAGCACAACAAAGGATACCAGAAAAGAGCAACTTCTTTTAATCCCTGCCTGGATTTCCCTAAAGCATAACTGCTTGCTATTTTGGGAAAGTCCTCTGAACAACAAAGCTTTTTCTTTTAACATGAAAAGGACAGAGTGAAAGGAAGGGAAAAAATACATCAGGAAATCTAGAGGTTTAGTGACTTTGCCATCAGTCACTGAATATCTCTGAATATCATGTCATTGCTCTTGAGTAAACGGTGGTGAGTTCAAAGAATAATGTGGTTGCCAACAGTAATGGACAAGAAGGATCCTCTTGCTTGCAAATCTCCCCCTTTGCTAAAGCGAAACAAGAGAGGCAGAGAAAATTAGGCAACACAGTCATTTTGAAAGGCCCTGTTCTGGTACCTGAGTAGTTGGTCAAAGCCGAGCTTGCCTGTAGGAGTCCATGGCATCCTGGCTTGTGGATTTGGGGGAGGCACTCATGAGAACTGAGGCCATGAGGGGATTTTAGGGATAGAAACAGTCCAAATAGGGGTTTAGGGTTTTGTTTTTCTTTAGTCATCAGCCTGTATGTAGAAAATAAGGTCAATGCTAGAGTCAGAAAGACTGGGTTGGAATCATGATTCTTCCACCATCTCACTCTATGACATTAAGCAGATTATTGCACATCCTCAAACCTCAGTTTCTTTGTCTTTTAAGTGGGAATAATAACATCTACTTGCTGGTGGCACTGGGACAAATAACTGAGATAACATATGGAGAGCATAATTGTCTTTCCTGTCATTTCATCTTTCTTTCCTCTTTAGGAAAACATGCCTGTCCGAGTAAATAGATAACTTAGAAACATAGCGTAGTTTTCCTGGACTTAAAAGTTGGTATCTCCTCGTCACTTATTCTTCCTTTTCCTGTCTCCTTGTCCCCTCTCTTGTTTATCCTGGTTATAAAAATCTCTGTGAGAAGCCACCGTGTTCTCAACACACCCCTGGCTTGCACACCCCTCGAGTGTTAAATCTTTCCCCCTCACCTGAGCCCTCAGACTCAAAGTACCTGCAAAGAGGTAATGACACAGCTTTTGAGACCAAAAATAATTATTAATTACATCCTAATTACAAGGGGTGAGCTAATCCTTACGGAAGAAAAATAATTTCTGGCCACCATGGGCTCATCATTTAGTGGGAGGGATAAACACAACCCATAAGATGTGCACGGAGAAGGAGGGTGCCTGGAACGTTGCGGATGCTTAGTTAGGATGTGTGGGATGAATGAATAAGGGCACAGGTGAAAGAGCAGTGCAACGAGAGCTTAGGGCCATGTTTGGATGTCGCGAGTGTTGTGGAAAGGTGGGGTTGCAGAGAGGGGTAAGAGCAGAAGTAGGGGAGTCATGGCCAAGAGAGGCCAGAAACAGATCGTGGAGGGCTTCAAATGCTGTCCCGTAGGTCACTGGGGGCCGTCGAAGATTTGGAGCCTTATAAAAATTATTCTGGCTTCTGCCATTCTGCTGAAATGATAAAACGATAATTTTTTGGCCACTGTGTCTGAAAAAGTGATATTGGAAGGCAGAAAAGCAGCCTGGAATTGTAGAGTGCAATTCAGAGGACATCTCAATAGTCCCGAGCAGAGGTGTTAATGTTTTAAACTACGCTGGAGGACAAAGGGACAGTTGGGACCAAAGTTGTGAACTACTAGTATTTGAAGACTAGATATGAGGGTTGTTTAAGAAATAGGAATCAGATGTTCCTGAGGATTTAATGAGATACTGTATACAATGCAAATATCTCAGTGCTTGGCTTATACTAAGTACCCAATAAATGGTAGCTATTGCTATTATTTTCTTGTGCGATTTGGAGTGATATTGCCACTGAAAGAACAGCAATTCTTATAAATAGGGAAAAGACAGACAAGCCAATAGAAAAATAGGACAAAGAAAAACAGCTACCATTTATTGCATGCTCACCGTATGCCAGGCATTGTCAGGGGTACCTTGTCTGCATTATCTCATTTCATCCTCACAGCAACCTAGGAGGTAAATAATAATATTATTCCTTTTTTATAGAAGAAAATACTGGAGTGTAGGGTGGTTTTCCTAACGTTACCTAGCCAGTAAATGGGTGGACTGATTCCAGTCCTGAGCACACCTTTACAAAAGAACGTTACAAAGGCACCAAGAAACATTTGAAAAACAATACAAGTTTAGCCTCACTAGCAAAGACACACACATTATAATTAAACAGCATATTTTATCTTTGAATTTCAAGCATCAAAACATATAAAATGTAGTTTAGTAGTTACTCTTGAACACTGCTGATAAAAGCATAAATTCAAACATTTTGGAGAGCAATTTGACAATTTGCATCAAAAGTCTTAAAAATGTAAATGCCTTTGAACCAGCAATTTTACTTCAGTGAAAATAATTAGGACATTCACAAAGATTAAGCAATATATTATTTATGTAACAGCGTGAATAAAATTAATCCAATATTCATAAATAACAAATTATGTAAATGAATCCATAGAATGGACTACTATGCAGCAATTAAAATTGGTGTAATAGAAGAATTAGTGACATCTGGAAAATATTCACGAAGCTATTAAGCACAAGCAGCAGATTATGAAGCACTGAGGCCTCAAGGCCGCATGTGGCCCTCCAGATCCCCAGGTGCCGCCCCTCGACAGAATCCAAACTTCACAGAACAAATCCTTTTAATAAAATTTCTGTAAAATTTGGATTCAGTCCAAAGGCTGCACTCAAGGATCCAGAAGGTCACATGTGGCCCCAAGGCCACAGGTTCCACACCCCTGGTGTATAGTATGAGGCCAGGTAATTTTGGTGGGGGGATAAATATACAGAGAAAAAATATTAGAAAGATACATGCCAAAATGTTCATAGTGGTTATCCCTGGACAGTGGGATTTTGCATAATTTTTATTTCTTCTTGGTGCCTTTTTATTTTCTAAAATTCTTACAAGGAATATTTATTATAATATATTTATAAAAAGAAAAAAGTTCCAAGTCCTTGAATAAATAAAAAAAATAGTGAAGCCGGAAAGGTAATGTTATAGAGTTACCTGGTGAGTTTGGTTCATCCAGGGGAAATGGCAGACAGGAGACGCCCAGGGAGCGGATCTGAGAGAGAGAGAGAGGGAGAGAGAGAGGGAGAAAGAGAGAGGGAGAACGAGAGAGAGAGGAAGAGGGTGGCTGGCCATGGGCCTGCAGGTGCAGGTTTGGAAAAACTGCAGCTTCTCAGCAGAACCCAGAGAGAAGAGGTCTAAGGATTGCGGGGAGTGGGAAAAGCCGAAGGAAACAGTACGTGCCAGAGGAGTAGTCAGGAGGAGAGGGGAAATCAGGAGATGAGTGTTACTTAAGGAGAAAGAGCAATTTTTCTTGGAGGAGACATCATGGATGGTCACACACTGAAAGGAGTTAAGGGGAGTGAAGGTGGGAAATGCCATTCAGTCCGGTGGTAGCCTGGAAAGCACAAGTTCTGTGAACTGGGGAAGACGGAAACCAGATTGCAGGGATGAGGAGAGTTTGGCTGTCAGGAGTGGAGATGGGCGGAGGAGACCAGGCTTCAGGCTGATAATCCTGAATGTTCCCTCTGTCTCAAGTGTGCTCGATTCACTCTCAGCAATACTGTGTTCAAATCAGGGCAGTTGCCACTTTTTCCCGTCTTGGCTAGGATCCAATAGTGGACACCTCATTTCATAAAAGGTCTTTTCTGTAGAAAAGGTAAGTTTCAGTAAGAATGTTTTGAATTTACTTAGTGACTAACAGCCTGCCCCTGTAATTGCTTTAAATTAGAAAATTCATATTCTCCTACTGCAAACGTGTAGCAGTCCTGGAAGGTTTTAATATTTTCTCTGAATTGAGTCTGTGAAGAGGCCCCTGTTAACCCTGGACTACCTCGACATAGAAAGGCCATGGTTCTGAGTCTCTGAAGAAAATTTTTAAAAAACCCCGTAAACCAACCGAAATGAATCCATTTATTTACATTTATGTTTATGATTATAAAGTACATGCACTACCGCCTGGTGACATTGGTTAGCTGTGGACCGACCAACTACTGGCTTCCTTCTTTGAGTTTGTTTCTTCCCAAGGTGTGGAGGACTCCCTGCTATGATCCCACAGCACCATCTGGTGGTTAATTTGAGTACCCGAATTTAGGAGTTTCTAGTTTTCTAACAACAAAAGCAAAAAACAAAAAACTGGTCTATTAAAAACAAATATGAAATTTGTAAAAAAGGACCTGTTATCCTTTAAGAATAGTTCTCATCCTCTTGTCCATGACCACCCAGCTAGGTAACCAAATGAAAAAAAAAACTAAAAAATCTCAGATTCTTTTACATCTTACTTAACATCGTACCTGATACCCAGGGTCTACCTGGCTGTGAGGTGGAATGAAAAGAACCCAGACCTGTGTCTGATTCCAGACATGGGAAGCAAAGCTCTCGCCTCAATGGCAAAGTTATCATATCACTGAAAATTCACAGTCTTTTTTGGAACTTGGGTCTTTTTATAACGCAGTTACTTGTCTTCCTTCCTTCCCATTAGCTGAAGATTGGGCAATTCTTGGCCAAGCCTTTGGAGATGGATCTAATACTGAGAAATGAGTATATTTATATGTGATTCAAGGTCCTCCTCTATCCTGGCCCATGACCAACCTAAAAAAGATCATTTCCACAGAGCAGCATGTCTATGAGTGGCAACAATAGAAATATCAAAGTATGTGTGTTCCTTGAAGGCGGTGAGACTGGGCAGAACATCTGTACAGGGTCAGCCTATTTGTCCAGTGTTGCTTCCTCCCTGGAGAGAGACAGGCACTACTATTTTTTCTTTTCTTTCTGTTTAATCTTCTCAAGCTGGGCACTGTGGCACATGCCTGTAGTCCCAGCTACTCAGGAGGCTGAAGCAGGAGGATCGCTTGAGGCCAGGAGTTTGAATCCAGCTTGGGCAACATAGCGAGACTCTGTATACACAAACAAACAAACAAACAAACAAAAAACAGAAACAAAAAAGAAAGAAAGAAAAGAAAAGAAAAAGAGAGCAATATGGCAGTAACAGCGTTCTCTAAAGCAAAATGGATTATGTTAGTAGCATCAGCCCATGAACAAGACCAAAACCTCAAATGATTAGAATCAGAAAAGTGGAGTTAAATAAAACATTTTAGAAATGTGCTAAAAGTGGTAGAGGCTGGTTGATGTGTTTGGTTGATTCATTTATTCCTGTGTGCCCACATGCCTTAACTTGTTCAGGATCACACAAGATGATGGCATAATTGGAACTTGAGCTCAGGTCTGAATTTTTCAGAGTTCTTTTAAATGTCCTTATTCTTTTATCTCTCTGATTTGAAGTACAATTTAGGTTTTCTTATTTATTTATACATGCTTGAATCTCCTGCTTCTTTCATTATTTTCCTCATCTTTATATCTCAACACCTCCTTAACCCTAAGAAAAAATAAAATTATAAAAATTTTTCTATTTTGGCTGGGTGTGGTGGCTCACGCCTGTAATCCTAGCACTCTGGGAGGCCGAGGCGGGAGGATCGCTCAAGGTCAGGAGTTCGAAACCAGCCTGAGCAAGAGAAAGACCCCGTCTCTACTAAAAATAGAAAGAAATTAATTGGCCAACTAAAACTATATAGAAAAAATTAGCCAGGCATGGTGGCACATGCCTGTAGTCCTGGCTACTTGGGAGGCTGAAGCAGGAGGATTGCTTGAGCCCAGGAGTTTGAGGTTGCTGTGAGCTAGTCTGATGCCACGGCACTCTAGTCCGGGCAACAGAGTGAGACTCTGTCTCAAAAAAATAAAAAAGAAATTTCTATTTTGATATGACTTCCGATTTTGACTTCGTTTTTAATTTGACTAAGAATTTATGAGATTAAAAACAAAAGAATTTAAGTGAATTACCTTTTCTTATACTGTAACACAACTTCTCTTGGCTCAACTGGAAGGGCACTTTGTAGGTCTTAGGATATGAGGTCTGGCCAGGAAGGAGGAGACTATTCCCACAAATGACTAAAGCAATCATTTATATTACTCAGTGGCTGTAAGAACATGACCCACTGTAGGGACTCACTGCAAGTCCCCCTTCAAAAAAAATCAAAGACAACTTCACATGGTAGAAATGTTGATATGATTAAGGAAAATCAGTATTTATTCATTCAATAAATATTTTTAGAACACCCTCCATGTGTTGGTCACCATGTAAAGCTACTGTAGGGAAAAAAATAAGGATAACATAAAGTGACTGTCTAAAGATAGACCAAATATTTTCTTTTGGTAGAAAGAATATAAATTAATAGATATTCTTAATATCTAATAAGCTCCTAAGTCTATTTCAGGATCCAAATTGTACTTGAAAGGGACAACCTTATAAGAATGATAAATAATTCTTTTGGAGATTTGGCATCTTAGCATTGTTTGATTTAATAATACCACCACACCACCACTGCACACATGTGTATACACACACACACACACACACACACACACACACCTTCCAGAAGTATTCAGATATAAATCCTTTAAATAAAAGACAAATCAATTCTGGAATGAGAAATCTGAGATTCCTTGAGATGATTACTAATGTAAGGCTAAGAAACACTGTTACAAATTCTGTTATAACTTAACTGCTATCAGCTCTACAAATTCTATGAAATGTGAATGAATTGCCTTTTACTTTAAACAAATATGAAATTCTTTCCAAGACAATGCAAAACATAAAATCATGCTTCCAAGTTAACACAGTTCAATCATTTCACAAAACAGCTATCTCTCCTCTCCTCAGATATCCCTTTTAGTAATGTGTTCCAATGTTGGTTTCAAAATTCCAAGACACAAAATGCTTTCCCTGGTATTTATTCTAATTTTCCATGCACTCCCTTAAACATTTTTTCTCTCCTATTCTCAGAGAATAGCTGACAATTTTTAGAACATTCTTGTGTATATTAAACCATTATCGAACTTTTCCTCATCCCTCAGCTTTTCCAGCTATACAAATGTTCCTTTTTTTTTTTTTTTAATCTGTCATGAGATTTATTCCCTCTATCTTTAAGTCATACTTAGGACTCTTTCTAAGTCATCCTTATGAAACTTCGATCAATTAAATCTTCATATTGCAAGGCCATACTGTAACCAAGGCAAGAATGATACTACAGATAGTGGGGAGATTAATTTGCGGTCCCTAAACACAAACTCCTGTTTTAGGTAGCAGCAGCAGATTTGCTAATTTATTTACTTGTGATAATCTGTCAGCTGCCTGCCACACCGCCAACTTGTTTATTTTGCATGTGAAAACTAGCCCCCTCCAGTGACTACTTCTCAGAGAAAGTATCCAATAAAAACGTTAATATCTTCTGATAATGACATCGTCACCAAATCTTGAGTTTGATGCTTATTGGAGATAGTTCTTTAGTGGGATTTGAAGATGGCGATTGCCACACTCATCACTGCTTTATGGTAGCAAGGACAGGGGTGGCTGGAGGAGAAGGTATTCCAAAGCCCCTATCTTTACCAGCAACTCATTCCCCACTTTTGGGAGGGGGCAGTTTGGAAAGTTGTATTTTTTCCATCTTCTGTAACATACCATGCAAAGACCTCAAACCTCATCTTCCCATCCGAATGCTGCCCTAAGCATCTCCTGTATGGAATTCATGGGCTAGCACTAAACATTAGTCACATTAATAGCCAAGACCAGTCTACTTTTATAAAAATGTAGATCCGACATAGCTGCCTTGAGACCAAAATTTATAAGTGTTTTGAGATACTTAGACATAACACTTGCATATGTCTCTTCTCTTTGATTCATATGAAATATGAGTTATTCTTTATACCATTTCAAACCTAAAGAGAGTTTGTAAACCTGCTCAATTATCAGTTCATGTTCCGGAAGTACGTTGACTTTATATAATCTTCTCTTGCTGAAAGTTATTATAATCTTTTTTGTATGTTTTCTTGCAGCCTGTCACATACTGGAATGCCGCAATGGGATGGCCCAAGATGTCATAAGTACCATAGGGCAGGCTTTTGAACTCCGGTTTAAGCAGTACTTGAAAAATCCTTCTCTGAATACTTCTTGTGAAAGGTCAGCCAAGAGTTCTATAATTATTTGACTTGCTATATATATTTTTAAAATTAATACGGGGCATTTTAAAATTGATTAATGAAATTAGTAATTTTTTTCACAAGTAGCCATGATTTGAGCACAAAATAATAGTGACATTTTCTGTTTTTCCTCTATTCATATTTGTTCAGATGTTTCCTCTTGCTTTGTAACAAGATTAAAGGAGACCGGTAAAGAAGGGATCAGCCCTGTTTCGCTACTGTTATGCGGAGCTCTGCGTTAAGTGTTTTAATTGTAACATAATAAGCATTAACAAATTTCTCACATTCGTTTCAACTCCAGATCCCTTGCATATCAGTAGAAAACAAGAAAATCAAGGACAAAGAGCAAAATAATAAAATTCAAATGTCTATGGCAGGAACTCCTGTTAGTTTGCTGGTTTGCAACTTCTATACACTGGCTCCAGCTACACTGTGGCCAGGGTGGAACAGGCTGTGACCGGAGGATCTGGCTGTTCTGACCGAGGCACAGGAAGTCTGCAGTGAAAGCTGAACCCCGCTCAGGCCTGTCAGGCTCCACCACGTGTGGAAGGCGGTGATGCCCCTGGCTCGCAGGATTCATGCCTGAGAAACGAAACTCTTGAGCACTTTAAAATGCATTTTTCCTTAATATGTCACTTTGTGTATCAACAAACACTGGGTTTGGAGAGCGTCTTTTATGAGGTGGTCGAGGATAACCAAGGAGAAGGGGTTACCAGAAGCTTCTGATGCTCAACTTTTCCCAGGATGGCACTTACATCTTAGTGCCTTTTGTTGACATGTCACGAACCCGACAAAACTGTGTGGGTTGTCATTGGAAATCAGCTCAGTCCACAAAGACTTGATTTATTCTATTTTTATAAGAAACTTTTACTAATTCCAATTTAGAAAAAAAGTCTGTTTGTTCGCCCTGTTTCGATTTTAAAAAACAATTTCATGTTTACATAAATCTACCCACTTGCCACATACGGTTCTAATCTTTCTTTATTAATCCCATATACTCCTCTAGATTTGTGCAGACAAGATAGCTGGCTATCGCTCTCTTATTTTTTTCATCTTGGTTTAATAAACTGGGCCAGGCCTCTACCCAAAGAACAGTATCTAAATTTTCTCTGAGAAAAACATTTCTAAAATGGAACAATCAAAGCATGCTGGAGATCCCCAGGAATATTTTGTATTTTTAGGATCTTGTGACAGTAATGCCTTTTACTTGTGCATTTATGATTATGATTGATTATGATTATTTATCACCAGGGGAAAACACAAAAGCATCACCCTTGGCACTGTTGGTGGCTTACCCCACTTTGTCTGCAAAAAGATAAACAACTCAGCCATCTGGTTGCTTCCATCCAGATGTTTGGCATCACTGAAGCACAGCTACAAACCTAAAACATGAACGCAGATGATTTGCTTGATCTGGTCCCTTTGCATCCTCTACTGCATCTAAATTCCTGCCCAACCTCTTGGGGGGTTCTTTTCTCCCCTTACAGTGAGGAGGTGCATATCGATGGCCACTCTGAGGAGAGAGAAGATCATGAGTATTACAATGAAATTCCAGGGAAGCAGCCACCTGCAGGTGGTGTTTCAGATGTGAGGATCAAAGTTCAGGCCACAGAAAAAATGTCTTACTGCCCCATACGTTGTGAAAAGTTGTGCTATTTGGTAAGTGATGTTTTATTGTTATTGGAACCAGCGACGCAATTCTGCCCCTTATCACTAGAGCACTTAATTTGAGCCTTTCCAAATGTTAGTTTAGAAAAAGCCTCATCTTCCTCAAATATAGGGCCAGAGGGTGAATCATCGTCGGAGCCTGTGGTAGATCATTTTTACTCCTAATTCTCCAATCACAGCCTCAGCCGGTGACCTCACATCTCACTTCATTGGGAAGACGAGGGCGATCCAACGTGTTATCCTCAACTTCACCCTTTCCCCTCTCCAAGTCTTCCTATGTTCTCCTTGCTTCTCTTCCTTAGCAACTGTCTCCAAAACTATTTTCCCTGTGCTACCGATTCAGTCCCCTCCTGCAGCTGTGTGCCCTTGTTCTGTCCATTAACCTCGTATCAATCTTTATTCTCTCTCTCTCAGCTCTTTTCCTTTTGCATGCAAATAAACTTGGACTCCCCTAACCTAACTATAATAATAATGTCCCACCTCCTTCTCATCTTCCTTGCACCCACAAACTTCTAGAAAGCATTGTCTCTATCTTTGCTTTAACATCTGCTCTGTACTTGTAAGATCTGGACTCTGCTTGACAACTTGACAGAAATTACTTTTACAATGGTCACCGATGGTTTACCTGCTAAATCTATTTCCTTCTTCAATATTCTGCATCTGTCTACAGCATTTGACACCTGTTTCCTGTCTCTTCTTTTTTGACACCTCTTCTGTTATCTTTGAAAGTATTTCCATCTTACTCTCTTTCTGCATCTCTCTTGCTGCTTTTCCTTCTTTCTTTATTTTATGTTTTCCAACATTTTATTATGAATATTTTCAAACATACAGAATTGTATGTTGAAGGAATTATAGAGTGAACACTCACTTACATTTAGATTCCACAATTCACATTTTACCATATTAGCTGATTACCATCCACAGATCCATCATATTTTTTATACGTTTTGAAGAAAGTTGCATCGTTTCTTTTTATGTCATATTTTCTTCCATCTCCTCCCCTGAAAACCCAAACCCCACCTTACGACCATGTGAGCACTCTTGAGACTCTGACCTTGGCCCTTATCTTGCCTCTGACATGCCCCTGTGTACACACTTCCTCCGCCTTCTCTGTCTTCAGCCCTTATCTGTCTCTGCAGTTGTAACGCCACGTTGCCTTACATTGCTTACTTATATCAAGGTTGAATTCAGCATTTTCTCCCTGACTCCAAACTCGATTCCTCTGCAGATTTGCTCATGTTTATTAAAGGCACTTCCACCCTGCCACAATCTTTTCCTTTTTTCACACTTTGGGCCACATATCCACTCAGTCTTTAAGAGCTAGGATTTTACCATGAAAATACCTTTGGATGCACTCCAAACTTTTCCATTTCAGCTGCACCTTTCTAAGTTCTGGTCTTCACTTGCCTAGATGATCATGAAAGCTCCTTTCCTGTCCTCAATCTCATGTCCTCAAGCCACTTGCACGGCACTGCCAGGTTAATCTTCCTCAAGGCACTGCCCTTCTCAAAGACATCAGTGAATCCCCATTCCATTGCCCAAAAGAGCTATATGTGTAGGTGTGATTGAAGCCTTTTGATTGGATGAGTTTTTCAAGGATGAGAAGTGAGTCTGGCCCAAACCCCAGTAGAGTAGGGCTTCAATCTGCCAGTTCAAAGTAGGGAGAGGTTGGCTACATGGCCAGTGTTTAACTAATGTCCTGAAAATTACTTTCTGGCTCAGTCTTGGATTGAGCCCTGGAATGTGACCTCCCAAGCCGAAGCAGTGACCCTCAGGACACAGGACATTGGCAGTCTTTAGGAACTCCCAGCCCAATCAGACCAACCTCTGCAGCTCCAAAGCAATGAACTATGAAAAACATATACTCTTCTCACCGCAAATCTCAGTTTCCTTTTCTTACCTGTCAGACATTTCCTGTGTCAGAAAGTGAAGTTGTCTGCTATATTCTTCTGGAAATATTATTAGTGCTTTTCAAAAAGTTTATTAATGTGTACTGTGTTTGTGAATGTTTTACCATTTGTTGTTTGTGCAGCCTGGAAACTCCAAGTGCAGCAGTGTATACGAGAACTGTTTAGAACAAAGCAAGGCAATAGGTAGGTACAATGTCCTGCCCCATCTGCCACCGTCCTTTTTCCTTTTAAGTCCTGTGGGCATGTGTGGCCCTTGCTCTTACGAAAAAGTCAGGTATGTATAACTAAACACGTAATCCTTTGGCTGCAGGCCCCCCAGAGAGGCCCAGAATGCCCCATGTGTGTCACTAGGGAGGCTCAGGGTTCTCTTTTGCTCTGTGTGATCCACTATGCTGAGGGTTTTGCTTTAGAGGGTCTTTTACTGCTTTGATGTCATGAAAGCTCTCTTGCTGGAAAGGTGCTTTCTCTGCTCAACACTCAAGGGGGTTCGACTTCAAAGAAGATGAAACGGTAAACCAGTGTGAAAATTGATGCCTGTCAAATCCATTAAGATTAAAATAAAACCTTTATTCCAGCTTGGCAAAGGCAACAAGAGAATACCTGCAATACGAGAGTCTCAGTTAGGAGCCTTTCCACCTTGTCCTTGCCAGGGTATTAAATGTTTTATTACTGCATGTAATCATTGATGTTAGGCAAAACTTTTCCACAATGCAATTGTAGTACATCAATTATCAGATTGGAAATATATTTTAATAGAAACAAGTTATATTGCCAGTTAGTCATTTCATTCTTATGAGTTGTTGAAAGTATTTATTTCTTTGGGAAAGAAAGTTTTGCAGCTTTGGAGGGGGAGCTGACTGAACAGTATACAAATAATGCAGTGGAGAATAGAGTTGGATAACCATATTTAAGGACTCAAATTAAATTAGTAGGAACTTGCCATCTACAAGGCAGTCACTTCCAAGGATACTTCTATGTTTCTTATGGAATTATGCCAATGTAATCTATTAATTTTATTACTTTTTATATGCTGGGAGATACATGAGGATTTATAGTTTCTGGTACAGCTATGATTATCACCCTCCTCCACCCTGTAAAAAGGAGTAGTGAGCTAAGGTAGTATTTTAAATTCTTTAAAAACATGGCTTCTTCTGATAGAAATTAAAATTCCATGCCATTCTTTAAAGTTATTTAAAATTTCAAACTAATTCTTAATAATACAACTAAACAAATTAAATTAATAGTTAAGTATGACTCTCTTTTTAAAATAACACTCTCTAGGTGTTATAATTCCTCCTTGCCTCCTTTCCATCACCCTGGAAATTCCTAACCTAAGGAGCAGCAGTCAGGAACATGCCACACGTGCCCTGTAGTATCGTAACCATTTTCTCACTTGGAAGTACCTCTATGTGTCCTGTTTTATCTCATTCATATATTCTTCATTTATTCAACAGTTTGTTCACTCAATGGCTGTCAAGAACGTCCCATGGGTCAGGCACTGTGCTAGGTGCTAGGGATAGAGACACAACTGGTTCTCATTTGATTTGCAATTTAACCAGGAAGATGCACCTTAAACAAACGCTTGCAAATGTGATGAGTATTTCAAAGTCCAAGATGTTATGGGAACAAACAATAGAGAAAACCTAACAATCTGGGGGCTATAGAGGCTTTCTCTAAGGAAGTGACACCCAAACCAAGATCTGAGGGATGGGTGGGAATTATCCAGGCGCAAAGAGGGAGGTGGGGAAGGAAAGGAGGGAGAGGGAGAAGGAGAAGGAGAGGAAGAGAGAGAATAAATGAGACCAGAACTACATGTGCCAGGAGCGAGCAGTTCCCGAGACACTGGCACAGAGAGAGTATGGGGGAAGGAGAGAAAGAGGAGTCTTGAACCTGTGACAGAGTGCTGAGGAACTCCAGAATTTTCAGCCTTGTCCAAATACCTCGCTTCCCAGCTTGTTTCCCTCCTTTCTGTTAAATAGTCATTATGTCCACGTCTTTCTGTCCTCAATCACCCAGCTTCTGAAGGGAGCTCACTGAATGAAAATTCTCGACATTTCTAGAATTATGCTGAATGGGCTAAATCACAATGCTACCACTGGAGAAAAGGGGCATGGTTTCCTTTCTTTTATTTTTTTCTCAAGAATCCTCAACTTGATTTTTTAAATATATTTTAAAAGTACCCTTCCCCCCAAAGCATAAATTTATGAAGGAATTGGTGGATATATGGTGATATCATTTCAACCTTATTCAAGCTTTTTCTTTTTTGTAAGTGTAGTCTTGTGATAGAATTCAGTTTGTTGTTTCTGATTGTCTTGGTTTTATTTCTTCTTTAAATCAACACACAATGTAATCCTTTATTCTTACATGGTATATATATATATATGCCCTAAGTCACTATAAGCAGATTGAAATGTATGAACACACTTTGTAATAAAAGTTTGTATGAGGCCTGGGATATATTTTTTATAGAATTAGTTTTAGTCATAATGGTTAACTCTTAGACAAGTGCACCATATTCTGCTATTCTGGCTTGCCTATACTGGAGCCTAAATATATATTTTGTAATGAAAACTACAATAGAAAATTCTGTTGCCTACTACCTTTCTTAACAGTGGCTTTATGATAACAAGTAACTGGAAACCTTTCAGAATCTTGGGGAGGTGACAGTTGGTGTTTGTATTAATAGTTGAATAAAGTCCTCCGGCTAGATTCTTTCCTCCCCTGTAAATCACTTAGTTACAACATTGTTGTCATAGAGAAGTAGGTTCTGAGTTCCAGTTTGGAACCTGAATGCTCAGAAGCCATCTCCCCAAACTTTAGGTTTGGATTTACCCATCCCCTCCTCCCTGCTCCCACCTGCCCGACACCCTATGAATGTTACTTCCCACATGTGCACATAAGTGCTGATCAATTAGTACCAATTTAATGGTGAGTACATGTGGTGTTTGTTTTTCCATTCTTGTGATACTTCACTCAGAAGAAAGGGCTCCAGCTCTATCCAGGATAATACAATAGGTAGTTCATCATTTTTTATGGCTGAATAGTACTCCATGGTATACATATACCACATTTTATTAATCCAATCATGTATCGATGGGCACTTGGGTTGTTCCCACATCTTTGCAATTATGAGTTGTGCTGTTATAAACATTTGAGTGCAAAGTTCTTTTTGTAGAACGTCCTTTTTTCCTCTGGTTAGATACCCTGCAGTGGGACTGCTGGAACAAATGGTAGTTCTACTTTTAGTTCTTTGAGCTTATCTTGATTTTATAGGTCAAACCTGAAAGTTAATGTTCAATTCTTGTATGGAGTAGGAGTGAGTGGCTTTTAGCTACCTATCAATTCTAGACTCCAGCATGATTTTATTTACTGTTTACAAAGCAAAAACATAATGCATTGATCACTACTAATCACTGCAGGTAATGGCCATGAGAGAGGGGTGCAGTCCCAGCGAGACGCCTCATTAATGAAGCACACATGTCGAGTGGATCTCTTTGACGACCCCTGCTACATTAATACGCAGGCTCTTCAAAGTACACTTGGCTCTGCTCGAAATCAAAGCTCAGCTCAACCACTGGGGAGCCCATGGCACTGTGGAAGTAAGTAGCTACTCACTGTCTGCATTAGTTTCCCAGGGCTATTGTAACATATGACGGCAAACTGGGTGTCTTCAAACAACAGAAATTTATTCTCTCACAATTCTGGAGGCCAGAAATCTAAAATCAAGGCGTCAGCAGGGTTGACTCCTTCTGGGGGCCCTGGAGGAGAATCCATTCATGTGTCTCTCCTGGCTCCTGGTGGCTGCCGGCAATTCTTACTGTTCCTTTGCTTGCAGACACAGCACTCCAATCTCTGCATCCATCTTAACATCGCCTTTCCCCTGTGTCTCTGTGTCTCAAGTCTCCCTCTCCTCTCCCTTATAGGACAATGGTCACTGGATTTAGGGTGAGATGAGACAACTGGATCCTTAATTTAATTACATCTGCAAAGACCCTTTTGCCAAATTAGGAGACATTCACAGGTGCCAGAGATTAGGACTTGAGCTCATCTTTTGGGGGACCACTATTTACTCATTACACTATCTCTCATAGTAAAGAAGACTATTTTCTTTCCTCATTTTCAGGGAGTTAGAAGTTTTCTTTCTTTACATCAATCTCTCACCATATTTAATAGTGATTAGAGATGTTGAGATGTTTTGGGTTTCAAGGTTTGGGCACATTGATTTTGAAGAATCCTTTCAAACACTTTATATGTACTCTTGACTTTTGGTTTCTGCTATGTGCTTTGCTGAAGGAAGAGCTGTCAAAGCCAGGAGATAATTTTGAATTTGTTTATTTGCATGAGTAGCAATGGCCACTATTTCTGTTCTGTTTAGTGATGGCATTAATTTTATTCATTTCAAAACTCATTAAATAAGTCATCTATGAAGCACAAAAAAGAAATGGCTCCTTTCTTCATCCACATACTGTGGGTAAAATATAATAAGACAAACATTATTTTGATGCCAAATTGCTTCCAGGGGTAAATGCATGAACAGGAACATAAATAAATAAAAGCAAAACAAGCCAAAAAGGCTGAAAGAATAAGCTGAAAAATAAATAAACAAAAAATGCTTTTGAAAAGGTGTTGGAGCTTGTTGGGTTCAGAGATTGGCTTGGTGTCAAGTCTGGTTTGCTCCAAAGATGGAGAACCAGTCACTGAGAAAGTCCTTTCACTAGCCCAGGAAGTTTCTACAGAACTGCCAAAGGCAACTTTCTAGCTAATGTGGCTACAATGGTGAGACGAAATTTAAAAGGAGATTTTGCTTAGCCTGGGCTTCATGAGACTACCTTAACTGTCTAGATTAAGAAACAAAGGTCCTTATTGTCAGCCAATGGCAAGTGGTCCATCTTTTTGCAGACTTTCTAAGATCACTCTTGGCACCCAATTCATCCAAGTTGGGTTCTCTAGAAACAGACACTAAGATGGAGCTTGGCATGCAGTGTCTTTATCCGACAAATATCCTTGGAAGCAAGTGGGAGGAAATAGGATTGCACAGAGAGGGAGCTAGGACTACAGTGTACACCTGACAAAGCCTCAGCCAATTGCACTTACAGCCTCTCTATCCCCGCTTATCTCTCTCTTTCGATTTGGGCCACACTAGGGAGGACAAGCCCTTGGGCAACTGAGGCAGAGCCTGAAGGGCTGGTCAGCTGGAGGCTGACTGCTGAACCTGGGGCAACTGGTCCTTCCTTGAAGGGGGATCTAGGCAGTGCATCTGTGCAGAGCATCTTGTGCAGTGGATGATGGGATATGGAATGAATTCAGATTCAACTGTTCAATGAATACGCTTACTCCACTGCTCAATGTGAAATATCCTATGTGGATAGGTAACATTTGCTACAGGGATAGTTTCTGGAAAAAACAAGTTTCTGGACCCTAGGTTTTAAAAGTAACTTTATAAGAGTTTACACTTGATACCTTTCATTTCTTGGACTTTTCAGAACCACAACATTTTATTAGAAAACTTATTTAGTGGGTGGCCCAAATTAGGTGATCATTGGTATTAAGTATTATTTTATTTACAACTCCAAGTCCTTTATAATCAAGACTTCAACGTTCAAAGTATTTAGAACACAAGCAAAGAAGCTTTACCTTTTGCCATAGATAATTCATTAATATAAAAAGGCAAAATTAATCCATAACAAAATTCCTATCATTAGTTGAAAATAAATAAGGCCTGCCTTCTCCAAAATTATAATGTCAAAATGTATTTTACCTGAATCTAGTCTTCTTTTTCCACCATTTTTTCCTCTCCATGCTTTGGTGGCAACATATTTAATAATTCAGGTACTCTTTCTATATATATATATATATATATTTCCTACTAAGATTTCATGTACCATACCCTCCTGCACATCTTGCTGTCCCTTTGGGGTTAATTTCAGCCTGCCACTGTTCCCTTCAAAAAAATTAAATCCAACTCCAAAAGCATAAATAATGTTGATTTAAGAAAATGTATCAAAGAGATGGAGCAGGGATAACTTTACGTATACTTTTAAAATAAAATGTCTTAAATGTACCTTTAACCTTTCCCCCCAATGGTTCCTCCTATTTCCTTCCTTCCTCCCTCAAAAATCCTTGTTAGCCTCTTTAGGCGTGCTTAGCCTCCCTTATCCAGACAAAACCTTGCTGATCAACTCAGTATAACCAAACCAAGCCAAACCAAAGCAAATCTGGAATTGCCAACCTAATATCTCTCAAGTGTGCCCTGGGTCTTCTCAGGTCATCCTGTCACACCGACAACACAAGTAAAGTCTGACACAATCTTTATTTTTATCAAACATGGCAGAAGAAAATCATTAGTTCTAGTACCACTTTTTATTGATTTATTATTAGTTTCAGTCTTAGCTGCCATAACCAATAAACTCTCCAAAATATCGTAGTTTAAAAAAGGACTGAAGTTTATTTCTTTTACTTAGTAGCTCAAAGATTGGTGGCATAAGGCAGCTTTGTCATTCTCCGCATCTAGCTTCCACCGTTGATCCAGTGTGGTTGTGTGGGCTTTTGCCAGCACAGCTGTATTCAGCCGGTGGGAAAAGAGAAAGGCAAGAGGAGTGCATATGTATTCTTTTGAAGGAGATGGTTCGGAAGTGGCAGACATCATTTTCCACCTACCAGAGGCAAAACTTATACACGTGGCCATACCTCATTGCACGGGAGGCTAGAAAAGTTCTTCTAGTTCATGCCCAGCTAAAGCTTAGGAGTTCTAGAATGCAACGAAAAGGAGGACAGATATTGGTAGGCAACTGTTTCTACCATAGAACACCTTTCTGCCACTCAAATATGCATCAGCTCTTTTTACATAGAACATATTTGCCCTCTCCGCAAGGGAGACTTTGTAGATACCACATAGAGTTACAGTGTCTGAGATTAGGTGGGGATCCTTGTTATCTGCCACCCTCCACACCCAAAATTAGTGGTGGAATAGGAACAAGATACTTACAGTAAAAACTCGCATGCACAGAGGGAAGACTGCAACAGCATGCGACAGCAGTCACAGGTCCACGTGACAACCAGGTCCTGCCCGGCAGTAATTGTGAAGACTCCCTGAGCTGGAAGTGGAGCAAGTGGTTTGCTTGGAATCTAGTTTGGCTTTATGAGAGGAATCCACCGTCATCTGTGGGCCCAGACTGTGCCATCTGGGTTGTTCCTACCATTATCGTCCATGTGCACACTTAAAGTAGATGTTGGAGAATGTGCCTTTCTTGGGGATGCCACCACTTTTACAGCCTATTTCCCCTTGGTGTGGATATGAGAGGTTAGAGTTTGCTTCAGGGGCCAAAAGGGATTGTGATTTCTTCGGCAATATAATTTTTTTTCAAAAACTTAGTAGGATTCTACTTTATTTGCTTAGAGTGAGTTCCACACGAAGCTTTCCGCAATATACCTTTATTGTCCTTTTATTGCCAGAATGATCTGTAGTGATAATCTTTCTTTCTGATATTGATAATTATCCTCTTTTTATTTGATCATCCCTATTTTAGGTTTAGTAATTTTATTGAACTTTCCAAAGTACCCAGATATTGGGTTAATTTTCTCTCTCTCTCTCTCTCTTTTTTTTGTTGTAGAGATGAGGTCTCACTATGTTGCCCAGGCTGGTTTCAAACTCCTGTGAGTTGTGTTAATGAATCAACAATATATACTAAACAAGGTGTTTTTAACAGAATCCCACATAAAACAAGGTTATGTATTGATTGATGAAAATGTTGTGAGAC
>CAUYRT010046669.1:0-26940 GCA_963574885.1 Lepilemur ruficaudatus | reverse complement strand
TTAATTTCTTTCTTTCTATTTATAGTAGAGACGGGGTCTCACTCTTGCTCAGGCTGGTTTCGAACTCCTGACCTTGAGCGATCCGCCCGCCTCAGCCTCCCAGAGTGCTAGGATTACAGGCGTGAGCCACCGTGCCCGGCTGAGATACTGTCTTTATTATCCTAAGCTTGGTTAATTTTCCATAGGATACTTTTAATTGAAATTTTGATTGTGAAAGTAATAGATTCACATGCATTTGTAAGAAATAATATAGAGAGATCCCTGTACACTTTGCCTAGTTTCACCCAATGGTAACATTTTACAAAACTATAGTGTAATATCACAGCCAGAATATCAACATTGATTCAATTTACCTTCAGATTCCCCAGCTTTATTTGTACTCATCTGTGTGTGTGTGCGTGTGTGTAACTCTATACAATTTTATCACCTGTGTAGGTCCATGAATTCACCACCACAGTGGAGACATTGAACAGTTCCCTCACCATAAGACTCTCTCCTGTTGCCCTTTATAAACACACCCACCTCCCTTTCTCTGCTCCATCCTAACCCGTCCCTTAGCCCTGGCAACCACATTAATCTATCCTTCATTTCTAAAATTTCACCATTTCAAAAATGGCATAAATATAATATATATACATATACATATATATGGAATCATACAGCTTGTCATGTTTTTCACTCAATATAATTCACTGGAGATTCATCCAAGTTGTTGCATGTATCAATAGTTTGTTCTTTTTAATAACTGCGTAGTATTCCATGGCATGCATGTACCACAGCTTGTTTAACCATTCACCTGTTGAAGGACATCTGGACTGATTTCAGTTGAGGCTAGTATGAATAACTATGCTATGAATACTTGTGTGCGGGTTTTTGTGTGAACGAAAGTTTTCATTGCTCAGGGATAAATATCCAAGAGTGTAATTGCTGAGTCATATGATAATTTCGTGTTTAATTTTTTAAGAAACGACTAGTGTTTTCCAGAGTAGCAATACCATTTTACATTCTCACCAGCAACGTATGAGTGATCCAGTTTCTACAAATTCTCGCCGGCATTTGATGTTGTTGCTCTTTCTGAATTCAGCTATTCTGACAGATATGTAATAATATCTCATTGTGGTTTTAATTTGCACTTCTCTGATGGTTAATGATGTTGTGTATCTTTTCATGTGCCTATCTGGATATCCCCTGCGGTGAAATGTCTGTTTATGTCTTTTGTCCATTTTTTAATTGCATTGTTTGTTTTTTAACTGTTGAATTTTGAGAGTTCTTTATGCATTCTAAACACTAGTCCTTTGTTAGATATGTGACTTGCAAATATTCTCTCTCTCTCTCTCTTTCTGTCTGTAGTTTATCTTTTCATCCTCTTCATGTGGAATTTCATAAAGCAAAAGTTTTTAATTTTGATGAGATTCATTTATTCATTTTTTCCTTTATAGATTGTGCTTTTGGTGCCAAACTCATTCTTTTTCTCTGGCTCAGTTTTCCATCGTATGAATACTGTATATCTCAATGTTTTGTCCATGGACTTGTTGTTGGAGCTTTGGGTTGTTTCCAGTTTGGAGCTATTACAAACAAAGCTACTATGAACATTTGTGTTAGTGTCCTTTTATAGACATACGTTCTTAATTTCTCTCAGGTACATACCTAGGAGTAGAATTCCTGGATCGTAAGGAATGCCAAACTGTTTACCAAAGTTATTAAAGTTAGAGTTGGGTTATTATACTTACTTACCATTTTTTGGCCCTCTACATTCCTTTCCATAGACCCAGAGTTCCATCTGGAACCATTTACCTTTAGCCTGAAGAACATCCTTTAGTATTTCTTGTACTATAGTTCTTACGGTGACAAATTGTCTCAGCTTTTGTTTATCTGAAAATGGTTTTATTTAATCTACTTTTGATGGATTTTTTTTACTGGACATAAAAATCTGCATTGACAGTGTTTTCCTTTAGTACTTTAAAAATGTCATGTTATTGTCTTTTAGATTCCATTATTTATGCTGAGAAGCTAGTCCATTTGTGTCATCGATCTCTGTAGGCAATGTCTTTCTTCTCTAGCAGCTTTTATTATTTTCTCTTTATCTTTAGTTTTCAGCAGCTTGATTTCCCTAGGTGTGGTTTTATTTATATTCCCCTTGCTTATGATTCACTGAGCTATTTTTCATCGTATTTGAGAAAATTTCGACCATTATATCTTGAAATATTTTTTCTAGCCCATTTTTAGTCTTGTCTCCTTCTGGAACTCTAATTAACCATATTGGACTATTTGATACATTCCACAGTTCTCTTGTTGATTTTCCTTTACTTTTTTCCTCTCTGGTCCTCAGACTGGATAGTTTCTATTGATCTGTCTTCAGTTTATCGAGCTTTGTTCTGCCAGCTCCTGTTAATTCATTCTTATGACCATCCAGTGATTTAATTTCAGCTTTTTTATCTTTTCAGTTCTAGACATATAATTTGATCCCTTTTTAGAACTTCCGTTTCTCTGCTGAGATTCCCAAACTATTCACTCATTAAAATCATATTCTCCTTTCATTATTGGAATATATTTTTCTTTAAATCTTTGAACTTACTTATAATGACTACTTTAAATTTTCTGTCTGCTAAATCCAACCTCTGGGCTATCATCTCTCATGGTCAATTTCTCTTGATTGTGTTTATTTCTGGACTTTGAGTCACATTTCCCTTCTTTGCTATTCTAGTTATTTTTTTAGTATATATTGGACATTGTGAATGATAGGCTGTGGAGACTCCAAATTCTGCTATCATCTCCTAAAGAATGTTGAATTTTGTTCTAGTAGGTAGTTTATGGCTAATCACTTCGCATTGTGTAGGCTTGGTTTTATATACTTTGTCAGGGAAAATCTGTAAAAACACCAAGACATTTGCTAACCCCCTCTAATTTAGTGAGATTCAACCCCCATATTTTGTCTCCCCTAAGCATCTCATTAGGGTTTGATTTTAGGCATTTTTAAGGCATATCCAGAGTAGACCTTGTTCTAGGACATGTTCTTACCCCTCCCGAATAGCACTGAGGTATGAAGGTTTGTTGTTCCATCCCAACAGCTTAAGACTTTTGGTTTGCATAAGATAGGGGACCAGGAAATAGGTAGTGTTTCAGCCACAGCTGATCACCTCCTGTGTGTAAACACCACCCAAGGGAGCTCTCTCTGGTTTTTGGTCCTATCCCCATCTTTCTTATGAGCACCCAGGGGAGACTCATGTAGAATATAAGTATATGCAAACTCCCCTTGTGTCTGGGACTCCCAGTTATTTTAAATTGATATGGTAAACCAAAATCAGCTTTTAGGAATTCATGAAAATATTAGCTGATTTCTTTTTACCCACTTGGATGGTGGCCACCCCTTCCTCCTATACTCCACCAAAGGTAAAACAGTATCTGTGTCTCATGTCTTCTTGGTTGCCTTGCAATCTCAACTCTCTGAATGGATTCAAGAAAAGTTACACTTTTTTAGGTTGTCTGGGCTTCTTGTTGTTGTTTTAAGAATGGGAGCAGTGTTATCTTGCAGCTTTTTACCTCCTAGGTAGAAGCGGAAGACCTCAATAATGATCTCTTATAGAGGGTAAAAATAACACTAACCATAAAGATGGATAAATTGAACTATATTAAAATCAAATACTTATTTTCACTGAAAACATCATTAATAGAGTGAAACATCAAGCCATAGAGAGGAAAAAGAAGCTATCAACTTATGTAACAGACAAGACATGCATCTAGAATCTGCACTTGAAACTCTCACATGTAAACAATAAAGAGATACACCCAATAGAGAAAAAGGCAAAAGACTTGAGCAGATACTTCACAAAAGAGGATAGCCAGATAGCCAACAAATATATTAAAATGTACTTAATCACATTAGTCATCAATGAAATGAAAATGAAGAGTAAAATACAATTCTATAGTACCACCACCAGAGTGGCTAAAGTTAAAAAGATGGATGATACTAAGTGTTGGCAAGAATATGGAGCAATAGGAACTCTCATACATTGCTGGTAAAAGTGTAAACTGGTATAATCATTTTGAAGATATTCTGGCATTTTCTACTAAAGCTGAACACCTGCATATCATCTAATTCAGAAATGCTGCTCCTAGGTACATACTCAACAGAAATGCATTTTGCACATGTGCATCAAGAGACACGTATAATATGTATCCTAATAACATTATTCATAATAGCCCCAAACTGGAAACCATACCACACACAAAAACAAACGCACACATATATATACAGGACATACATTAATAAACATAAATGAACCATAGTACCACAATATCATGGATGAATCTTACAAACATTTTATTAAGTGAAAAACTAAAAAGAGCACATACCCAGTGATTCCAAAAGAGGAAAAACTAAACTGTAGTACTGTAAGTCAGAAAAATGGTTACATTTGGGAAAGAGGGTAGGTTCCATAACTGGGAGAGGGCATGAGGCAGGCTTCTGTGATTGTGGCAATGTCCTACTTTTTGAACTCATGGTGGGTACATTGTTTTGTCATAATCCATTGAGTTGTACATTTATGCTTTATGTATTACACTTCCCAGTATAAACTGTTACCATACCATGCACATATCTCAGTTGGGCACTATTATAATTGTACCATCATCACAGGGATAAAAGATAAAATCATCTTTAAAGTAAAACTCTTACCTAATATTTGATTTTCCAAAGGTTTATTTAATTAGGTGTTTTGAGTAAATTTTATATTAAACTCAACACTCATGGTTTTAGTACACAACAGCATTATGTTACCTTTTTGAATAAATGGCTTTTGTATTAAAATGTCCTCAAATAGAAAGCATTTCCAATTGTAAAACTTTTACCAATTTACCTTTTCATCTCTGAAGTTGTTTTGAATAAGGGCTGATATTGCCATCTTGCAAGACATCCCCTACCCTGCAACTTATTTTAGCCAGAAGTGGCTTCAAGCCATTTTTTTAACTTAACAAAATAAAGAAGACAAGTGACTTTTTTCTTCTCCGCTTTCTCAGTCTGCACTCTCTGATAGGGGAGAAAACAAATTATGCGGGAAAAAACTAGATTACCAGTTTTAACGCTCATGATAAATTATAATAACACTTTAGTCTTTATTGTTTGAAATTCATCTGGAACTTACAATGTTATAATTAATAGTTTTTTACCCCAAAATATCTTCATATATTTGTTTTCTCTTGTCAGAGCACAATATTTGCTTGTTAAATGAAAGCTTAATTATTAACACGTAGTTTAATTTTATACTCACAAGGTATCTATTCTCAAGAACAAAGTTTTTGTTTTTTCATAAAGTCCAGTCCTCTATCCACGAGTTTTTTAAAAGCTCATTTAATATGCTTACATCTCAGAGTTTAAAAATCACACTGTGTCAGTCAGCTTCCTATGATATTGCAAAGATTGGTCTCCACAGGATATAGGGATACACAGAGGGTGGGGAAAGGAACAAAATGTACAACAGCATGTGGTTGTTCAGGCAATGAGTCAGGAATGTACTGTTTATCTGAACACTTCTGTAATATTATCCCAAGTCTTTACACTGATAATCTCCAATGACCATTCATGTGTGTGAGCAGGAAGGAATCCCTGGAGACAGCCCCCTCTTTCCTCCCAGCCCGCTGCACTCGGGTGTGTGAGGGGAACGTAGTTCACACGGCAACAACGGAACGAAGAGACTTGACCCTGGAGCGGCTGGAGAGTCCAGGAGGCCCTCTCCCTCCTCCAGTGCCGCCGGGACTCAGTCCAGCCAAGTAGGAGGCTCTTCTGGGATGCAAAGCAGAAAGCACACACCCCGACGGAAGGCTACACATCCTTGACACATCACAGCAAGCACCCACGTTTTGTTCTGACACATGAATTGTGGGCCCTATTTAAATATGGATGACATTCCACATGAACGCCCCATGCACAGTGAGGAAAAGACAAGAGATACCTTGGGTCAGAACTGACTCCTGGGGAAGCAGGTAGAAGCTAAAAGCATGAAAGCCCTAGACTGGTTGGTTGTGGGTCAACACACCCCCCTCTGTCTTCCTGTCCTCACCCAGGGTCCAAAAGAGCAAACACACTCAGACCAGCCGGTGCTGGCGTATTCTCCAACAGAGGCTTGACCCTCTGACCGCAGAGAGGCCCTTCAGGAAGGGTGGCCCTGAGGAGAGCCAGAGCCTCCACCTTGGTTGTGCGGCAGTGACAGAAACCTGCCTCTCGGGTGAGGGCTTCACAATCCAGGGCAGAGCAAATTCACACACTCACATCTTTCAGATTGAAGCCTTAATTTACAGGGTGTGAAACAGCTGCCTCTGGAGGACACAGAAATGTTTCTAGCTCTTTCTCAACCTTACCATCCTACTACCGTGGTGGTAGGCTAAACCACGGCCCCAAAGGATATGACATTAGAATCATGAAACCTGTGAATGTTACTTAATATGGCAAAGACATTACAGATGTAATTAAGTCTAGGATCTTAAAATGGGAAGATTATCCTGGATTAGCTGGGTGGGCCCTGGATACAATCACAAGTGTCCTTCCAAGAAAAAAGCAGAGGGAGATTAGACATGCACACCCAGAGGAGAAAGGGAGGTGACGACAGAGGCAGAGGCTGGAGTGAAGTGGCCACAGACAAGGAACACCAACAGCCACCAGACTCTGGAAGAGGCAGGGAGTGGCTCTTCCCCTAGAGCCCCCAGAGGGCTCAGGGGCCTGCTGACACCTTAATCCAGTGATTGCTAATTTTGGACTGCCAGCCTCCGCAACTGTGAGAGAATAAATTTCTGTTTTAAACCACCAAGTTTGTTACAGCAGCCATAGGAAATTAATATACCACCTTGCAGCCAGAGTATCACCTCACTGATAGGGTTTTGAAAATCCTGGATCTTAGCCTAGCTGGCCTGCAGGTGGGCATTTCCTTTCCATATACCATTTAGAGATAACAAAGCAAAATCAGCCCCCTACTAGCTCTGAGCTGGCAGGGGAGTTCGCTGTGCTCCTGGCGCCATCGGATAAAGTCCATGTGGAAGGTTGGGCAGCCCGTCCCACCTCTCCCTAGTTTGATCTGAATCAGGACTCCTTAACTGTCAAATTTTGTGTTCTATTTTAAAATGTCTGCTATAAATTCTTACAAAAATCGTTTTTAAGGAGGAAAGCTTACCCTTAAATTTCTTATTCACCAAAGACTCCACTTAGTTTATAAACTCTCAGATTAATGATAACAAGACCAGAGGGGAAATAGCCAGGGATTACTTGTCATGTGCCTGGTG
This sequence comes from Lepilemur ruficaudatus, assembly GCA_963574885.1. NCBI lineage: Eukaryota > Metazoa > Chordata > Mammalia > Primates > Lepilemuridae > Lepilemur > Lepilemur ruficaudatus. Next base: position 19,671 of record CAUYRT010046669.1, on the reverse strand, counting down.
AACAAACTCAATTTCCTATCACAAATATTTGCAACTCTAGGCAAATAGTCACAATTTTTTTATAACAAGCATCTTAATAACTACACTTTTTTTCCCTAACAAATCATATAAAATGAAACAAGCATTGTAGTTTCCATGGTCATGAGATTAAGAGTTATATTCCACAGAGAATTAACAATAAAGCCTAGCCTTAAAGTGTGGAAGGTTACACGAGCACTCCTGCAAATAAACTACTTATGATTATGATGGTAACACTAGAATAAGCAGAGAACTAATTTTTTTTAGTTTTTTCTTCTATGCAAAGAAAAATCAGTATTTGTAAAAAGAATACTTAGATTGAAACTTCAGATTACAGTTCTGAAGAAAGTGTTTACTAAATGTTTTCTTTATTAATCACATAAGTAAACTTTTATATTTCATTGTCTATAGAAATATTGTACTTCAGAAATATGTGCTGTTTAGCAAGAAGAATTTTTTTTTTTTTTTGAGACAGAGTCTCAGTCTGTTGCCCAGGCTAGAGTGAGTGCCGTGGCGTCAGCCTAGCTCACAGCACCCTCAAACTCCTGGGCTCAAGCAATCCTTCTGCCTCAGTCTCCCAAGTAGCTGGGACTACAGGCATGTGCCACCATGCCTGGCTAATTTTTTTTTCTATATATTTTTAGTTGGCCAATTAATTTCTTTCTATTTATAGTAGAGACGAGATGTCGCTCTTGCTCAGGCTGTTTTCGAACTCCTGACCTTAAGCGATCCACCCACCTCAGCCTCCCAGAGTGCTAGGATTATAGGTGTGAGCTACTGAGCCCGGCAGCAAGAAGAATTTTAATAGTCTTCTATTAAAATGTACTTTTTCTAGTTTCATTCCCAACTCTCAAAAGAGTAAAAGCAAATATTTTTTTCTGCAAAAAAAAAAAAAAGAATGCATGGTTATTATAAATTATTCAAACACTGCATAGAAGTTAAAAAATTCAAATGCCATTGCTCATAAATAATGAGCATTTACATTAGCAGAGTATCATTCTAGACATCTTTTTGTGCATGTGTTCCAGAAAGGCTAAATAGATATATTTAAATATTTTTATAAATATGTAATTTTTATATATGCTGTTGTAATATATTATTGCATTTAATTTCATTTGTATTTAAAACTTGAAAAAGAAACCAAAGAGAATCAGAAAGAATTATAAAATTTTAAACTACTACTGTTTATTCACCTTAAGATAGTTTTTAAAAAATATCCTTCTATAATTTCATAAAGATATTTTGGGGGGAAAAGCATTGAGATTGGAGTAGTTATTTTATATACCATACTTCAAGTTAGGCATTATTGTTTATGACTCTCTGCTACGAAAGATGAGAACGTTAGATGCAAAGCCATCCTTCCTTCTCTTCTATCTTCACATATTGTGATATTCACATATTTTACATAAATAGTATTTATATTTTACTTTGTAACAATAATTTGTAAAATGCTTTATATTCATATTATTTCATATTAAATGTTTCCAAGTCTTACCTCTTGACATTTGACCACAGATCTCCACTCCTGAAATCTTTATTTTAATTATAGAAATTTAACTTCACATAAGACCTTCACTACTCTCTGCTAATGATATTTATTCTTTGTTTTCATTCTCAAAAATACTTATTTTCAATAATATTTTCCCTTTAAAATTTTCACTGTAACTTGTGATCTTTTTTCTTGAATATTTAAATTTTTCCCAAGACTTAGAGAAATTAAAAGATGTTACCAATGCCACTCACATAGCTAGTGTGCGAAGTCAGGATGCAAATACAGGTCTAATTTCAGAGCTCACTCTATTATCATCTATCCGTTATCTCATGCTGCCACTCAGTCAACACTTGCTCATTATCCATCATCCTCCCATCTAGCTTTGTATCTATCCATCTGTCACACCCTTCTATCCGTCAGACATCTAGCTACCTGCTTCTTCATTACTCCATTCACACATCTATGATGCAAACCTACACACACTTACATGTATCCATTAATCTACCCAGACACTCCACCTATTCTGTCAATTCACCCACCATCCTTCTATTCACCTATCTATCCATATATCTACATTCATTCACTCCAACATCCACTTCTCCCCACTCATACATATGTGCATAGACACATCCACTCATCCAGACATTCATCTATCCATTCAGCCACCCACCAACTCACTCCATGCCATCTCCCATCCATCATTTATCCTTTCTATTAATTCATCTATTCATCCAACCAGTTCATGAATTTATTTGACAACCCTGAAACCTAGATCTTCCATAGAATAGGGAATGGTCTCCTTCCATGACTCTTTTGATCTCATTCCATTTCCCAGCCAAGAGAAGAGCACAGCATTCCATAAGCATGATAAGGAGGTCTGTGAACTCACAGACATCCTCACTGTCTCTTAACCCTAATAAAAATTCTTGCAACAGAGGGTGGATCTTATGGCATCCTATTAAACATTGGACCTTCTGTTAACAATCTCCCCATAACTGAAACTTCTAATCTTAAAGTAAGCAATCCCTTTTTTATTGAAGATTACAGCAAAGATTATAATGTCACACAATGAGACAAAAACTTTTCCCATATTTGGGCTCTCTTAGACCTCCTTCCTTTATTGGTCTGATAACTTTATTGGGGGCACAACTTTCCATCAATCCACCTACCCACTACTCAGCTCTTTGGTCATCCAGGCAGCACTAAATGTGACGTGCCAAACTGCATATAGTTGTCTACTTTCCCACCTCCACTGTAGGTTAAGCAGCCTGGAAGCAACACTTCAATGGACCTCAGTAACAACTGGAGGTGAGAAAAGCTCAATTTCTCACCCAGATGAGTGGGTCACAGCTAGAATTACCAGATTAAGGCCATTCATGAAAAATACAAGTCAAAACAAAGAAAGAGTATAGAAATAAATATAAACTTTAAAAACTCTCTCGCAGAGTGAATTGCAAAGTAATGATAAAGAAACTGTAATCAAACCTAGAGTTGAAGAAGGAATGGAGAAAGGGGAACAAGGAATAAGAAGAGGAGAATGGTAACAAGAATGAGAAAAATTTCAAGAAGCAAAAGAAAGGAGGAGAAAGAGGGACACAGTATCTCACAAGATAGAGAACTAAACCTGACTTCTGGTTGTCTCCCAAAAATCAGTGATAGAGAAATTATGGAAGTAAGATGGAGGAACTAATATAAAACCTGTGACTGGTGAGTCACAGAGGAGACTAAGGCTGGGGTGAACCAATGTGAACAATTTGCAGTCTGATGCAGGAGTGGCAGGTACAGATGAAGGAGGAAAGAATGGTGGAGGGATTTTAAGTTCTGCTCAGTCCTCTCTCCCATATTTCCCAGGGAAGGTCACTGGTGGCCTCCGACACTGTGAGAAAGAAATCAGCAGCAAGAGCTCAAGCTGCTCAGAATTCTGGGACAGTATCAGGGCCAAGCTAGATTGAGATTCTGATAAAAACAAACGCAGGCTGACAAGCATCCCAGGACTTCTACTCTTCCATCCTATTCTCCTCCAAGCCCTCGAGCAAGATGGATGGCCCTCTCAAGGACAGTGGATGACTTCTTCATGGATGGCGGCTGACCATTCTAAAGATTCTATCTCCTCTCAGTGCTGCTTTTTTCAAAAAATTTAAAGAGAAATCCCTAATTGGAGAAGCTTCTCTGTGAAATGAAAGCAAAAGGAATGTTGAACAGCAGCCTTGCAATACCTGGGGCTCTCCAGCCTGGGGCTCATCCCCACTGTTCTCTTCATGCTCCCCAGGAGGCACAGAAACAGCGGCCAGACCCCCATCATACCCCTTATCCATTATCAGACTGGGAAGCTGATCATCACAAGGGGACATGACCTCACCAGCCAACATCAGTAGAGCTGAGGAGTGAAACCACTAGAAAAGCTATACAAAAATTGAATACAATGTATACTATAGACAGATCAACCGTGGAAAATAAGCACAATAAATATTACAAATATATTCAAAGACATAAGAGGGAATATTAGTTAAATGAAGAAGGAACGAGAAGCTATAAAAGGGAACCCTATGCCTCTTCTGATAGAAGAATAGGTAATTCATTCAGGACATCAAGAAAAACTAAGCACAGTTTTAAAAAATATATACTTGAAGATACTGAAAAGATAACAAGGTAGTAAAGAAGTAGTGGGTCTAGAAAGATCTTGAAAAAAAATTAGAACCCAGAAAGGTGAACTCAACATTTGGACTACTTCTACCTTGGAAGCATTTATTAATTCTGGAAGAGTCAATTGAGAGCCTGGCAGTGTTTGAGATGGTTTCAAAGTAATGGGGTAAAAAGTCAGAGTCCAGGACTTATCTAGGGAAATAGCCTGGTGGTAGGATGAGAATCAAAAGAATTGCAGCGTAGTAATAAGATCGGACTGCAAACAGATCAGTTCTTACCAAGGCTGCAGCCTCAAGTCAGCTCAGTCTCTGAAATTGGATTAAAGAAATACCAATTTGCTAGAATTCCCTAATGCTTGGCATAAACAAATGTAAATCCTTCCTAGAGAAGAACAATATCTTCCTAGGCCTCAGGTTATTTCTACACCAGCAGTTTTTCAAATACAATCTCCATCACACAATAAAAATAACCAGACACTTGAGGAGACAGGACGGTATGAATGAAAAGGAGGATAAAAAACACCCCAAAAATAAAAACCCAAAAACCAACTCTCAAAAGAAGCAGACCAATAAAGATTCCAGATAGTGAGGATATTAGATACATACTTTAAAATAATACTTGCTAAATTCAATAAGATTTTTAAAAAAATAAGTCTGAAATGTTTTGAGGGAAGGGAAAACTGTTAAAAAAGATATATTTTAAAAGAATACAGCAGATTTGAAAAATAAATATACAGACATTCAAGACCTTAAAATACAATAATTAGGTACTCGTTGGATGAATTTTTTAAAAAATAAACATAGTTAAAGAAAAAAATTAGTAAACTGGAAGGTTGATCAGAAGAAAATATCCATAAGGACGCATAAAATGACAAAAGAATGGAAGGAAGGAATATGTGGAATACAGTAAGAAGGTCTGACATATCTGTAATTGTAGTCGCAGAAAGGGAGAAGAGAGAAAACGAGGAAGAGGAAATACTTAAAAAGATAACGGCTGAGAATTTTCCAAAACAGACAAATTTTCCAAAACAGATTCAAGAAGCTCTGAGAACTCTGACCAGGGAAACTGAGAGACAAGCACACTCAAGCACATCAAATTTCTGAAAAAAGAAAATTTGTATTTGCCGGACAACCAAGGCAAAGAGAAAATTTAACTGCAGCCAGAGATGAAAGACAGATTCCCCCTTAAAGGAGCAGCAGTTAGACTAAATGCTGGTTTTTCAACAGAAACAATGGAAGTCAGAAAACAGTAGAATATTTATAAAATGTTGAAAGAAAATAACTGCAACCTAAAACCTCATGCACTGCAAAAATCTTTCAAGAATGAAGGCAAAGTAAAGATATTTTTTAAAAACGGAGACAATTCATCACTGGCACCTCCACAGTAATACTTAAGTACCTTCTCAGATAAAAGAAAATGACTCCGGAAGAAAAATGGAGATGCAGGCAAGAGTGTAGAACAACAAATTGGTAAACAAATAAGTAAACCTATATAACTATTGACTCTACAGAATGGCACAATGTGAGCCAAGTATGTAATTTTACATTTTACTAGCTACATTAAAAGAATAAAAAGAAACAGAAAAATTAATTTTAATAATATATTTTATTTAACTCAATATAGCCAAAGTACTATGATTTCAACACATAATAAACATATGAGAAATTACTAATGAGATATTTTACAATTTTTTCATATTAAGTCTTGGAAATCCAGTGTATAGTTTAAATTTATAGTGCATTTCAATTTGGATGTTATAGTTTCATAAAATTTGTAGATAAAGAGTAGGTCCATATATTTAAATGGTTTCAAATATACATTAAAGTATTTCAATAACTGAATTGAGTACTAACATTTTTTCCTTCAGTATTATAATTTTCCTTTAATATTTGCATCCATACTGACAAAACTGGTTCATCTTTTGCAGAAGAATTAGTTTGACTTTGAAGCAAAAGTCTATTGGTTTCAAAATTACATCTGTCTAAGTTAAGTAAATTTAATAACCTTATGTCAACACAGTATTAGTAATATCACATAAAAGGGGTATTACATACATTGAAAAGCAATTCTAAATTTATTAACAAAGTATTCTTCAAAATTTTCTTACAGTTTTTGCAGCCAGTTTACATAATGGTGACAGTTATAATTAAAATCTTATGCTTATTGATTCACTTTAGAAAAATGTGTCAAATCATTATTATTGATTTGTACATATTATAAAAAGTACTTTCAAAAGAAATTCTTGTACCTATCTAACTAGGCCATAAATAAGCTTTTTTTATTGTCTTGCCATTCCAAAGTTAGATATTATTCACATGCAGTGTAATACCAGTAAGAAAACTTAAGCCTCACTGACATTTTTATCTTTTATTATTGAATATTTGACCAATATTTGTTTTATTTCAAAAATTCTTGAAATATTAGTCTCTAGTTTTAAACTTTCAATAAGTCTGAATTCTTTACTTAACATTGCTGGAGCACCTTCCATCATGATAGAAACTAATTTTACTCATATCTTGCTGAAATTATTTTTTGACAGATGTAAAATATTCCAAATATTCCTGTCATAAATTCAGTTCAATCCCTTAGGCCACAAACTGACAATATTATTAGCATATTTATATGCTGATAGGATTAGCATCATGGCATTTTAAGCGGATATTGCAAACTTAAGCTCACTGCAATAGCAACAGGAGGTGGCTTCAAAATTATTACAATAGTACAGTATTACGACAGTTAATTTTATGCAGTTATGATTAATACTGCATCTTTACATTTGTTTACATTTGTCTCAACTGCAAATGCCACCACGTATGATATGTGTTTGTGTGCATGAGTTTGGATAAATTTTAACTTTTTACAATAGATTTGCATATATTTTATGGCAATAAATGATAAAATAGACTAGTATGTATATACATTATGCACTCATGACATACCTAATTTTTCTTAATTTTTTCAATATTTCTAGGCTATCCATTTCATTTGTGAGGTTTTTCAAATTATTGCAAATCTCTAAAAATTTTCCAATCTATTTATTGAAACAAATTCACATATAAATAAATCCACACAGTTCCAACCCATATTGTTCCAGGGTCAACTGTATACTGCTGTGAGGATTTTGACCTATAGGTAAAGTGCTATAATATTACATGAAGGTAAGCTATGCTAAATCAAAGATGAATACTGTAAACCCTAATATAACCTCCAAAATAACACCACAAAGTTTTATAGCTAAGAAGCCAACAAAGGAGATAAAATAGAATCATTAAAAAAATGCTCAATCCAACAGAAGGTAGAAATTGAGGAAGACAGGAACAAAGAACAGATAAGACAAACGGGAAAAGAATAGCAATTGATAAATTTAAACCCAATCTCATCAATAATCACATTAAATGTAAATTGTCTAAATATTTTAATTGAAGGCAGAGATTCTCAGTTTAGATAAAGTAAGATCCAAATATACACTGCCTTCAAGAAACACACTTTTCAGTGAAAAAATACAAATAGCTTAAAAAGGGAAAGGATGGAAAATATTCTATACCAAAAGTAATAAAAAGAAAGCTGGAGTGGCCATGTTTATATTAGGCAAAGTAAAATTTAAAGCAAATAATATTATCAGAACTAAAAAAGGTCATTTTGTAACCACACAGGGATCAATTCCTCAAGAGGACATAAAAATTCTACATGTGTATGTACCTAATACTGAAGTTTCAAAATACATGAAGCAAAAATTGATAGAACTCCAAGGAGAAACAGACAAGTCCACAGTGATAACTGGTGATTTCCATTCCCTCTCTTAATAATTAATAGAAGTAGAAATTCAGTAGCAATATCCAATACAATCAACCAACTGGGTCTAATTGACATTTATATATAACACTTCACCTAACAATAGCAGAATATACAGCCTTTTCAAGTATGCACAGAACATTTACCAAGATAGACCATATTCTGGGATATAAAACAAATCTGAATAAACTTAAAGGATATTAAGTCACAAAGTTTAGTGTCTGATCACAATGAAATTAAATTAGAAGTAATACCAAACTATTTCTTGAATATCTCCAAATATTTGTAAAGTAAATACCACTGTTCTAAAAATAACCATAGATAGAAGAATAAATCAAAATAAAAATGAGAAAATATTTCACAATAAATTTATATGAATATATAACATTAAAATTGGTGGGATGCAGCTAAGTCAGTATGCTTGGAATTAAATTTATAGCAATAAATGCATATTATTAGAAAAGAAGAAAATTGCAAATCAATAAACCAGCCTTCACTTTAAGAAAGTAGAAAAAGAAGAGCAAATTAGACCCAGAATAAAGAGAATAAAGGAAATAATAAAAAGAAAAGAAAAGAAATCAATCAAAAAGAAAACAGAGAAAACTAATAAAGCTAAAGTTATTCTTTGAGATACTCAATAAAATCAACAAACCAGACAATGCTGAGGGGAAAAAAGAATAAATACACAAATTACCAATATCTGGAACAAGAGAAGTGATATCACTACAGGTTCCGCAGATATTAAAAGGATAATAAGGTAACATTACAAACAGCTTTACAGCAATAAATTATACACCTTATATTAGACAGATTCCTTGAAAGACACAAACTACCAAGTTTCCCTCAAGAAAAAAAGGGATAACCTAAGAAGCCTTAAATCTCTGAAAGAAATTAAATTTATACTTAAAAAACATTCCCACAAAGAAAGCAAGAACCAAATGACTTCATTGGTTAATCCTACCAAACTTTTAAAGAAGTAATAGTAATTCTACACAAACTCTCCCAGAAAATCCATGAAGTCATAACACTTCTCACAAAGGACTTGTGAGCAGAATATATTAAGAATTCCCAAACTAAACAACAAGAAAACAAATAACCAAAAAAGAACTGGCAAAATTTTTGAACTGAAAATCCAATCAAATAATATATAGAGATGGCTAATAAACACAAAGATGCTTAATAAACGCAAATAAACTGCAAAGATACTTAATATCCATAGTTATTGGGGAAATGTAAAGTAAAATCACAATGAGGTGCCACTATACTTCTATTAGAGTGGCTAAAATTTAAAAGACATGATCGTATATGTTTAAAATCCAAAAAGAATCTACAGATAATCTATTGCAATAAATAAGTGAATTCAGCATGATAACTGGATATAAGGTCAACGTATGAAACATGTAAGACCTCCACATAAAATTATAAAACATCAATGAAGGAAATTAAAGCAGATCCATGAATTGTGTTCATGGATTAAACACCCAATATTGTAAAGCCATCCACTCTCCCCAAACTGAACTGTAGATCAATGATATTTCAATCAAAATGCTCTCAGGGGAGTTTGTGGTGTGTGTGTGTGTGTGTGTGCGCGCACGCTTGTGTGTGTTTGAAAATTGAGAATCTGTCTCTCAAATGTATTTAGAAAATACAGAAAGAAACAAGATGATTTTTGAAGAAGAATTTACACTATGTATTATATAGCTCTAGTAATTTACAGTGTGTGGTGTTGGCCCAACAAAAGGACTGATGGAAAAGAATGTCAAATCCTGAAACAGATCACTTATAGTCACTTGGTTTATTAAAAAGGTACAATTACAGTACTATGTGCAAAAGATGATCTTGTCAATAAATGTTCCTGCATCAATTAGATAGTCTTATGGCAAAAAATAGATTACCATATGCAAAAGTCAATTTCAGGTGTTTTGTACATCTAAATATGAAAGCTTTATATTGTGAAAATACAATATAAATTCTACCATATAAAGTATAATATCGTTATGATCTTGTAGTAGACAAAGATTTTTTAACCAGGACACAAAAAGTCTTAACAACAAAGGGGACAATTACCGAACTCAGGTGGCCTGACAAAAATAAATAAATAAATAAATAAATGAAGCAATTAATACATTTGGCTACATTATAAATAAAATCTTTTGTTTATCAAAAGATATCATTACAAAAGAGAAAAGGCAATCCAGACCAAAAGAAGATATTTGTCCTTCACATAATTAACAAATACTAGAAAACATACTGTACTCCTACAAATCAGTACGAAAATGCCAGAAAGCCCAATAGAAAAATGGGAAAATACCTGAACTAAATAGACTAAATTCAGCTAAAATACCTGAACTAAACAGACAGTAAACATCTGATAAGGTGCTCAACACATTAGTAACCAGGAAAATGCAAATTAAAACTACTGTGAGATATTACTGCAAATCTACCAAAATCTCTAAAATTAAGACTGCTTCTTTCATTCTAGATAATACTTTAAAAATTAAAAAATAAAATTAAAATACTGATAATACCCAGTGTTGGCAAGTATGCTCACTAGAACTCTTATATACCACTTGTGCTTGATATAACCACTTTGGAAAGCTGGAAATATCTACTAAATCTGAAAATATACATATTCTGTGATTCAGCTATCCCACACTTAGGGGTACCCAGAAGAAATAAGTACGTATGTTCACCAAAAAACATGTATAAGACTATAAGATTTGCATAACAGCAATATTTGTAACAAGCAAACACTGGAAATAAGCTCAACATTCCTCCATTCAGAATGGATTAATAAATTGTGATATATTCACACAATAGAACATCATACAGCAGCAAAAATGAATCAACTATGGCTACATGCAACACTACGTCTGAATCTTACAGACCCAATACTGAATGAAAGAGCTAGATGCCAAAGAGTACACATTGTTTGACTCAACTCATATAAAATTCAAATATGGGCAAAACCAATCTATGGTGATATATCCGAATAGTTATTTCCTTTGTGGAAAGTGCAGTATAATGATTGAGAAGGGCATGATGGAGACTTCTGGGGTACTGGTAATATTCCTTTTCTTGACCCAAGTGGTGGTTACAAGGATATGTTCACCACATAAAATTCATTAAGCTGTATACTTGTGATTTGTTGACTTTTATGCATATATGTTATGTTTCAATGTGTTTATATTAAAATGTGTATGTAGAAAGATGAAGTAAACATACTTTTCCCTATTCCTCCTGCTGAATACAACCGAGTACTCTCGATATTATGCAGAAAACAAACATAAGAAAACTCTGAAAGGTAGAGAGAAAAGAAGGCAGACCAAGTAGGAACCTCAGGACCTAAGGAATGAAACAGTGATGGGCTCCTCGAGTGTTCTTTTCACCTCATATGGGACTTTGAGCTGAAGAAGTTGGCAACCCAGAAACAACAAAAAGCACAAACAAAAAGAAAGCCCCAATAAAAGCTTAATCTCTCTACTCAAAGGAACAGGAAAGGTAAAACCTACCAAAACAGAAAATGTTTAGCCAATAACTTCTACTCCAGCCAAACACCATGTAAAAACTGTGCTGTCTGTCCCCACCCCACACCTACTTAATGCCAGCAAAGTCCAATTGGTGGGTATAGATTTCCACCATTGCCAGGCTGTATTAAACTGCCCCAACCCTTTGGCTAAGATGGGGTGTCAGAGAAGGCCAAAATATGAGCCAGGACTTTCACCTTCAATAGGCAATACCAAGGCCTCCTACCTGCTGTGTCAGCAGAGACCACATAAGGAGGCTAGACTCCCACCACCACCCCAGTAACAAGGCTCGACAGATTTTTTACAAAGGTGCAAGAGCAATTCAATAGAGAAAATACAGCCTTTTCAACAAATGGTACTTAAGTAACTGGACATCAATAGGCAACAAAAAAAATCCCAAAACCGCTAGCCAGGTCTTACACCTCACACAAATTTAACTCAAAATGGGCCATGAACGTAAACGTAAAACGTAAAATTGTTTTTAACAACTTTTAAGAAAATATAGGAGAAAATCTTTGGGAGTTAGAGCTTAGTAAAGAGTTCTTAGGCATGACACCAAAAAGCACAATCCATAAAAGAAAAAATCAATATGTTGGACTTCATCAAAATTAAAAACCTTTACTTTTCAAAAGACCTTGTTAAGAGGATGAAAAGACACGCTGCAGAGAGGGAGAAAATATTTGCAAGCCGCATATCTGACAATGGACTAGTATCTAGAATATATAGAGAACTCTCAAAATTCAACAATAATGAAAACAATCTAATTAATAAATGGACCAAAGACATGAACAAACATGTCACCAAGAGGATCTACAGAGGCAAATAAGCACATGAAAAGATGTTCAACATCATTAGCCATTAAGGAAATGCAAATTAAAACTGCAATGAAATATAACTACATACTTCTCTGAATGGCTTAAAAAATAAATACTGACAACACCAAATGCTGGTGAGGATGGGAAGAGACTGGATCACTCATATAATACATTGCTGGTGGGAGTGTAAAGCCTGGCGGTTCCTCTAACAAACAAACAAGCATGCATATGACCCAGCAATTGCACTCCTGGGCATTTCTCCTAGAGAAATAAAAACTTATGTTTACACAAAATCCTGAACGTGAATGTTCTTAACAGTTTTATTTGTAATGGCCCTAAACTGGAAACAACTCAGATGCCTTTCAACAGGTGAATGGTTAAGCCAACTGCTGTAGACCCGTACTGTGGAATACTACTCAGCAGTAAAAGGAAGCTAATTATCCATCCAAACAATAACCTGGTGACTCTCCAGAGAATTATGCTGAGTGAAAAAAGCCAAACCCCAGAGGTTTCATACTGTGAAATTCCACTTTTATATGTAAGATTCTTGAAGTGACAAATTCATTGAAATGGAGAACAGATTAGAGGTTGCCAGAGGTTAGGAAGGGGTTGGGGGTGGGAGGGACATGGGTGTGGCTCTAAAAGGGGAACAAGATGGATCCTTGCCATGATGGAAATGTTTTATATTTTGGCTGTCTTAATGTCAATATCCAGGTTGCGATATCCTAGTATATAGTTTTGCAAGATGTTACCAGGGAGGGAAACTAGATAAAGGATACAAAAGTTCTGTTTTATTTCTCCTGACTGCTTGTTAATCTACAATAATTTCAAAATAAAAAGTTTAAGTTAAAAGTGTGTATATAATAACAAAGGGCTGAGAATAGCCAAGACCTTCTTGAAGAAAATGAAAAACAAAGGTGATAATGTAGAACTCTATGACCTGACAACTACCTTTGAGAAATAGTTTGACATAAAATTAAACATACACTTGCTTCTATCCCATGATTCATCTACTTGAAGCATATCTTAGAAAAACTTCACAGGTACATCAGGAGACACATAAAGAATGTTCACAGCAGCATCGTTTATAATAGCAGAAAGAAAACTGGGTGCATTTTCCAATGTTAATTTTCTGGTTTTGCTAATCAATATGGTTATATAAGATGTTATCATTGGGGCAAGCTGGCTGAAGGATACACAGAAAATCCCTGTATTATTTTCAGCAACCTCTATACAAGTCTAAAATTATCTAAAGTTAAAAAAAATTAACTGAACAAATTTTACTGGAAACCATTTAAAAATTGGGGCATACATTGGAATACTAAACAGAAGTAAAAATGAAAGAACTGCTGCTATGTGAATCAACATATGGATCTCAGGAACGTAATGTTAAGGAAAATGCAAGTCATAGGACAGAATATACAGTTTGATACCGTATATAAAATTCAAAAGATGCAAAACAAAACATTGTTGAAAGGCACACCCAAATGAGATAAAACTCAAAGAAAAGCCAAAATTCTGGATTTACAAGTTGGGGAGGGAGGAAAGTATACTTGTAATATTTGATTTCTCCAGCTGGGTGGAGGGTCAATGGGCATTCATAGCGATAGGTTTCCTTTATAACTAACAAATATATACACAGCACACACTCAATAGGAAGCTTTACAGAATTTTTAAAAATGCAACACAAAGATGCAGTGTGAAAAAAATTCTTCTAGTGGGGTTGTCAAACTGAGGTTCACAGTGGTCACATCTTCTACCACCTGGAGAAAGCCTGTCTGCTCTAGGGCAGGTTAAGGACAAGACCCCAAAAAAGGCGAGACAAGCAGTAACAGATGGAGAAGGAAAGAGACTTGGAGTTTCTGAGGCTGTCATTCCCACAGCATGATGACCTCATTCTGAAAGCAACACCAGTACCTGCTCCAGCTACAGTGAGCCAGCCCCGTGGTTGGAGTTGGGTTTTTGTAATTTGGATTGGAAGAATCCTGACAGAGTGCCCCCAGGTATCCTAGCCCACAGTCAGTCCAGATAGGTCTGGTAAACACATGGGCTGACTTAGAAGAGGCATTCAGAGGGGCCCATGCCCCAGCCCTCCTGCCTCTACCGCTATACCGTTTTGTGTGTGAAGGACCAGACGATCAGGGGAGATACAGGGCTTGCCTAGGCTTACCTAAAAGGTGGTGCCTTTTCTGTCACACCTCAGCTGCTTTGTTTTGCCATCGATGATTTTCTCAGGATGAGAGGATCTGGGAAGACAGCACCAGATGTTAGGAGAAGGTACAAGTTGGAGGAGTGTTGCCTGGCTGGGTGCCTTGACCAGGAGCTCCCTGACCTTCCTGTGGAGGGACCACTCAGAGGCAGGAAGGGCTGTGACTTGGGAGTCTCCTCTCCTTCCAGAACTTCCTTCAGCCCCATGCTGGCTGTGGTCTCCTGAGAGAGCAAGAACCCCAGAGCAGAAGCCAGTGGGTGTCTGGAGGGTTACCCTGAGCCTGATGCCAGGCACAGTGGGGCAGATATGCCAGGGAGATGATCTACAACTTCTGGAGTTCTGAACCAAAGGTGACCTTGAGAACAGAACACTTATTTTGATTTGGGTTCCAGATGTTCATTCAAATATTCAATGACTATTTCTTCAACTCCAAGCTAGTCCTTGGTATCCAGTAGTGGAGCCTCAACTATTGCTTTCATGAAACTTGTGATCAGGTTTTTAACAAGCAATGGAAGAGAGATTCTAGGTGAGTACACCAGGGAGACAGGCAGGAAGACAGACCAAGTAAGCCCTGCAAATCAAAAGCGGGTAAAAAGTGTCCCCTGGAAACCTGGAGATAAAAGTTGTGTCTTACTCCTGTCTCTGTAACACAATGTGTTCACAGACATGTGGATTATAATCCCAAATAAATATTCACTGAACAGTCCAAAATGAACCAGACCATGTGGTGGCAGGACTGAAAGAGGCAGCTTTGTGAAACCTTGATTAACCAGGATGCCTTAGCGTCGGGCTCTCGTGGGAGCGTTCCTGGTGCTTGGCATTTGCTCTTTGCTCTCACCCACAAACAATTTATTCCATGTGCTTCAATGGGCCAGGCTATACAGAGGCGAATGGGAGGTCTCTAGCGTGTCCTCTGGGAGTTCATTGTTTAGATACACATAATTGCCAGGGCAAGGAGTGGCATTGACAGCCTAGCAACCCCAGGATCAAAAAACGCAGGGCACGGTCCTGGAGACAGTTGCACTGGCATTCAGGGCGTCAGGGCTCCTTCTCTCATGGCCATGGGGCACGTTAGGATTTAGCATTAAATGATCAGTAAGAGCAGTTTGTCTGAGGTAGGCGCGCCCTCTCGCTGGTCAGCTCTGCGGGGGCACCCACGGACCCCAGAGAAGCTGCCTGGATAAAGGGTCTGGGCCTAGAGACGGGAGGATGGGCTAGAGGCCACACGGGGCGACAGTCCAGCCCCGGTTAAGCCAGGTGCGCCAGGTATGCGCAAGCCTGCCCACTTCGAGCCGCCTCACCACACCCTGGCTCTCCCCCCACCTCCTTCCTCCCTTTCCGGCCCGTCGGACTGCTGCACTGTGCATCGGTGGCGGAAAGGTGGAGGTGGAGGAAAGGACTGGCATCTAGGTTTAAAAGACCAGAAATAAATATCCCCTGACAATTTCGCGTCGTTTTTCTGGGTTCAAAACAGGGGTAGAGTGGGGAAGAGAGACATAGCAGGGCAGCGAGAGACGGTCGGATCCCGGAGGCTCTCAGAGGCACAGCGCAGCGGTTCTCTCCTGCCCGGGTGTGGGCTCGGGGTGGGCGGGCGGACGCCCCCCAGCCCCGCAGCACCGCGGGCCCCGCATGACATCAGAGGCTGGGGAGCGCGCAGAGCGCAAGCGCCGGCGGAGGACGGAGGCGGGAGGGGGCCGACTGGCGCGGCTCTGGAGAGCGCTCCTCCGCCCCGCGCGCGGTCCCTGCGCCCAGCTCCGCCAGCGCCTCGCCGCCAGCGCCGCGCCTCGGGCGTCCAGAGCGCGCCCCTCGCACCGCAGCCGGCGCCGCCCGCGGCAGCCCAGCCCCAGCCTTCCTCCGCCTCCTCCTCCTCCTTCGCTGCTGCTGGACACGCAGCCGCAGGCCGGGGCCGGGACGCAGCTGGGGAGTCAGGGACGCGCGCAGCCAGCCCTTCCCCCTCCGGCTCCCGCACCGCCGGCCGCCTCCCCTCGCCCTCCTCCTCTCCCTCCCTGCTCCTTCGCTTCTTCCTCCTCCTTCTCTCCCGGCCCGGGCTGCCAGCATCATGTCCGCAGGGGGAGATTTTGGGAATCCACTGAGAAAATTCAAGTTGGTGTTCCTGGGGGAGCAGAGCGGTAAGTACCTGGCTCATTCCCTTGGCTTGGCGCCGAGTCAGCCCCCGCCGCCCAATCACCCACCCCATCGGGACCCCCGGCCCTGGCTCAGAAAGGCCCCTCCGTACCCGGGTGGAGGAGAGGGATGGGGATGAGGAGGTCGGGGCCGGCTCGGGCGGGGCCGGGCTGGGGAGGGGCCAAGGGTAAGGACGGTGGAGGCGCTGGCGCCGGGAGTGGAGTGAGGGTGGGATCTGGGTGAGGGACTGCGGTGCGGGTGCAGGTGCGGCGCGGCAGGGAGGCCGGAGGGCGGCGGCTCGCTCCGCGGCTCCGGCTGAGGCGTGAAGGCGCCGGGCTCGCTGGCTGGCTCGCACTGCGGCACCGGCTGCGGGCGACCGCGCAGGTAGCTGGGTGCAGGCGGGGGTGGGGGAACGACGGGCGCCTGTCTTGGAAGACGAGGTGGGGGCTGGGGTCTGGCCTCCCCGACCCCGCTGCACTGGAAGGGGCTCCCTGCGGACCCTGCCAGGAACCATGCGAAAGGGCACATCCAGGCCCTGTAACAGACAGCCGCCAGGGATGAAAGACCGACACCTGTCTCTTCTGGAAAGAGCAGTGCAGGAAGAGCGATGCAGGCTGTGGGGAAACAGGACGCCTACCTCCTCTGGCTTACGTCCGACTGGGCACAGAAGGTTCTAGACCCGCTGTCCTTAGCCGGAGTATGTTAGCCTTCTTGGTGTTCAAGGGTCTGGGGAATGACGGCGAGGGGTACCCTAATTGTAGGCAATTTGGGGAATGGTACAGGGACACCTTTCACCAAGAGGCTGTGAAGCCTGGCTCTGGGCAGAGAAAGGCCCAGGCGACACGCCCTGCCTTGCATCCCAGCACCCCTCTTGAGAGCATGGGCGGATTCTTCCCACCCCCACCTCCCAGCTCACCGCCCTTCTTGGGGGAGGGGTGGTCACCGTGGCAGCTGGCCAGAGCCAGGGGAGGGGGAGAGGAACAGCTTCTTTGCTGCCCAGCAGCCTCCCCAGGAAAACATCTCTGGCACCCAGATTGAAGAGCTGGGCCCCCTCTGCCACCTGTAGCAAAGAGTGGCTTTCAGAGCATCCCTCCAGAGGCCTCTTACACCCGGCCGCAGGCAGACAAGCTGGGCCCTGGTCAGCTCTGCTCTGGGAGAAGGCGTCCCTGGCGGGCAGGAACCCCAGCTCTGGCTCTGCAGACCAGTCCTGTTCACTTGGGTTGGTGCCTGTCTGACAAGGAGGGCCTAGATAAAGGCAACTGTGGGAGGACCTGGTAGGCCAGGAATAGTGCTACTGTGATATGTGTACATGAGGGTTATGGTGGTCACAGGGCCAGCTCTTGTTTGCTCATGCTCATCGTCTGAGATGGATAGAAGGTGGTTGCCAGGCCCAAACATGGGAATGGGTTTGGGGGCCATGCCGAGCATTTCAGAACAAGATCAACTCAGCCAGCCAGCCTATAGTCTAGACTCTGATTTTCTGTTATTATTAGATCCCAGTTTTACAGAGCTGACTCTTATCTGTGTCTGGAAGGGATTTTGGTGGTCTTCACAACCCAGTACTGATCTTACCCGGCCTGGAGCCCTGGGAGAGAACCTATAGGGATCGGGCATTCTGGGAGTTGAATTTTTAGCTCTGTTACCTTCAGCAAAATTGGAGGCCTGTGACTCACTTACTGTCCCTGAAAAATGGTTGCTTAAAGACAGTTGTCTTGTTCCTTCATGTTTCCCTAGTGCCTCTCAAAGTGCCTGGACCCCCATAGGTTCTCAACAAACATTTGTTTATTCCAAGTCTGAAGACGTAGCAGAGAGGGCCAGGGATTTGATAAGAAAAATGTTTCTGGTGAGTTTGAATGAAAACTTTGGGCTCCCTTAGAATCCCTGATGGGCTGAGGTCCCTGCTGAGCCCCACAAACCCCCTTTGCTCCTAAAATCACAAAAGTGAGAGTTGAACCCTAAGAAATGACTCCCCACCTACCTCCCATTGGGTTGGGAAGTCTGAGCCCCAGGCAAAGGGAAGGGCTTGCGCAGAGTCCCCTTCCAGGGCTGCAGTCCACACCTCCTGTTGCTAGTTCACTATTTTTCACTAGCATGTCATTGGGAAATAAGATGACCTTGAATTGGGGAAGCCAAGAATTGGGGAGCCTCCCTGAGAGGAGGTGAGGGTTGCCACTGTCTGGCCATGCTTATGGCTGGGTCTGGTGACCTGGTATGGTAGGAATGCTAGCTTAGTTAGTCAGGGGCAGGGTTGTGGGCCCTTGGAAATTAGAGAACACTGCCATCAGTGAGACTGGCTTCTGGCCACCCTGGTCTCTACTGGCAGGGAGCTCTAAGGCCCTGAAAAACCTCTTTCCATTTTGTGGTGTGGTTATTGGGTTGTTTACCTTAGGATTTATAAAGCTTATGAGGTCCCAGAGTTAGGTAGGAGGCCTGTGCATCTCTAAGCCTGGAGGGATGGGGAATTGCCACCAGAGCCACTTCTTCCACCTTGCCTGCACGCAGTTTTGCATCTGATGGTACTTTGTGCCAGCCTCTGCTGCAGCCTGTGTGGTAGCGGGAGCATCCTGAGGCCTGGCCCTCACTCCCACCTTGGCTCTCTCTTCTTATGTGACTTCAGAGGTCCCTTACCTTTTTGTACATGGGGGCTTGGGGCAGCTGAGCTGGACAGAGCCTTCTGGAGGCTCAGACTTCCCAACCCAATGGGAGGTAGGTGGGGAGTCATTTCTTAGGGTTCAACTCTCACTTTTGTGATTTTAGGAGCAAAGGGGGTTTGCGGGGCTCAGCAGGGACCTCAGCCCATCAGGGATTCTAAGGGAGCCCAGAGTTTTCATTCAAACTCACCAGAAACATTTTTCTTATCAAATCCCTGGCCCTCTCTGCTACGTCTTCAGACTTGGAATAAACAAATGTTTGTTGAGAACCTATGGGGGTCCAGACACTTTGAGAGGCACTAGGGAAACATAAGGAATAAGACAACTGTCTTCAAGCAACCATTTTTCAGAGACAGAAAGTGAGTCACAGGCCTCCAATTTTGCTGAAGGTAACAGAGCT
>CAUYRT010046667.1:0-11167 GCA_963574885.1 Lepilemur ruficaudatus | reverse complement strand
CAATTAATTTCTTTCTATTTATAGTAGAGACGGGGTCTCGCTCTTGCTCAGGCTGGTCTCGAACTCCTGACCTTGAGTGATCCGCCCGCCTCGGCCTCCCAGAGTGCTAGGATTACAGGCGTGAGCCACCGCGCCCGGCCTCCTGATCACTCTTCTTTGAACATGCTCCTCCAGTGTGAGCATCTTCCTCCAAATGCACCAGGCCCAGGAGGACTGCATAGCCCAGGTGAGAAAAGACCATGCACAGTAGACAGACTCTTGTCACCCTATGTGGAGATGCTGTGTGTTAATGAAAGCTTTCTTGGCAGCTATATCATGCTGACTCTCACAGTGCGTGGTTAACAAGTGTCCCTCAGTCTATTACATTTCCTATTGCCAAGTTCCCACACTGTGCACTTAAATAGCTGGGGTTTTGGCCGGGCGCGGTGGCTCATGCCTGTAATCCTAGCACTCTGGGAGGCCAAGGCAGGTGGATCACTCAAGGTCAGGAGTTTGAAACCAGCCTGAGCAAGAGCGAGACCCCGTCTCTACTATAAATAGAAAGAAATTAATTGGCCAACTAAAAATATATGTAGAAAAAATTAGCCGGGCATGGTGGCGCATGCCTGTAGTCCCAGCTACTTGGGAGGCTGAGGCAAAAGGATTGTTTTAAGCCCAGGAGTTTGAGGTTGCTGTGAGCTAGGCTGACGCCACGGCACTCACTCTAGCCCGGGCAGCAGAGTGAGACTCTGTCTCAAAAAAAAAAAAAAAAAAATAGCTGGGGTTTTCTTTTTGCCTAACCCTTGAAACATTAATTTCTCCCAATAGGGAGATTTCATTTTGTTGGATTACTTGACAAGATCTTCTTAGATACTGATGATGGTCTTTGAAAATATTTGTTAGGTTTTTCAGATTTGTGTCACCTCAAGATTTGACTAATATGTTTTTGTCTCTTTGTCCCAAGTGAACTACTTGGATACAGCCCCAACCTGCTGATAGAAGTCTCACTCTAGACTGATGTGCAGCTATTCCAAAGCATTCTTTTTGTGTCATGGGCATTCCACCCAATGACTAAGCTATAGAAGAATCTTCACAGCTAGCATGACTATTTAATTTGGTCTTTGAAGGTAACAGGAGAGACTTCATCAAATGCCTTCCAGATTGTAACTATCATTTCCCAGTCTGGTAACTAGATAATGGCCACTCTTGCTGCACAAGAAATACTACAGACAAGTGCTATGAAAATACAGAATTAAAACTTAGTTCAGCAATCATTTGCTGGATCCTATATGCCAGACACTTTAGGTTACTGAGATAACTGAGACAGGATGCCCTGCCATCAGTCTGTGGATGAAAGACAAACACAAACAGTTCATTATAATAAAATGTGGTGGGTACAATAACAGTGCATTCTGGATAAACCAAGGGCAGAGGCCAGGGTCCTTAACCTAATCTTGGGGTAGGACAGTGAGACATGGAAGGCATCCTGGAGGAGCTCTTAAACTGAGACTTAAAGAGGAGATGAAACTCGTAATGTGGGGGAAGGGCAGGCTAGCCAGAAGAGCATGAACAAAGGCAAGATGACAAAAAACTGCAAGATACAGAGAACTGTAAGCACCTGTGTTGATGGAGTATAGAGTAGGAGAGCAGGAGGCAGGGAGCAGTAATAAAGAAGGCTGGAAACACCGGCAGCAGATTATGGCCTGAATACCACATTAAAGAGCCTATAAAATGAAGGGGATCATTGAAGGCTTATTTACTGATTGATTGATTGATTGATTGAGACAGGGTCTCACTGTGTTGTCCAAGATGGTCTTAAACTCCAGGGCTAAAGTGATCCTTCTGCCTCAGCCTCTTTTTTTTTTTTTTTTTTGAGACAGTGTCTTGCTCTGTTGCCCGGGCTAGAGTGCCATGGCGTCAGCCTAGCTCACAGCAAGCTCAAACTCCTGGGCTCAAGTGATCCTCCTGCCTCAGCCTCCTGAGTAGCTGGGACTACAGGCATGTGCCACCATACCTGGCTAATTTTATTTATATATATATATATATATATTTTTTTTTTTTTTTAGTTGTCCAGCTAATTTGTTTATATTTTCTTAGTAGAGACGGGGTCTCGCTCTTGCTCAGGCTGGTCTCAAACTCCAGAGCTCAAACGATCTTCCCGCCTCAGCCTCCCAGAGTACTAGGATTACAGGCATAAACCACCATGCCCCGCCTGCCTCAGCCTCTTGAGTAGCTGGGATTACAGGCATGAGCCACCACACCCGGCTTGAAGGTGTTTTAGGTGCATGTTTATGACTGCAATCTCATCTGAAGCAAGCCACCATTTAACATGACTCAATTTGAATCAAAAGCTCTTAAATGTGAAGCCCTAGATTAAATAAAATGAATTTAATAATGAAAAAGGCTACATACATATTAATTGTATTCAGGTACCTATTAATTTTTACAATGGAAAAGAAAGAACGGCTCCAAGACACCATTTCTTCGTTATGCTTCTTGTTCACCTAAAATGTGACATCTACAGAAAAACAATCCTTGACCACTTGATACAAACAGTCCACCATTCAGTCTCTATCAATATACCCTTTTAATTCATAGCAGTTTTATTTGGAATTATCTTATTCATTTATTTGTTTATATGCCTATTGTTTATTAGGCCATTCCACTAGAATGTAAACCCTACCAGAGCACGTAACCTAAAGGTTTCATTCACCATTATATCCTAGACTGGTGTCTATGTCACATAGTATTGCTTCATAAACAATATCAATTAATTAATAAATTGTGGAACTGTTACTTCTTGAAGACAAGGCAGGGTACTGGTCAGGGTTGAGGAGGATGAAGGGAAGTGCATTTTTCTTTTTTAAGAGACAGGGTCTATCTCTGTCACCCACACTGGAATACAGCGGCATGATCATAGCTCACTGCATCCCTTAACTCCTGGCTCAAGCAATCCTCCTGCCTCAGCCTCCTGAGTAGCTGGGACTACAGGCATGTGCCACCATGCCCGGCTCATTTTTTTCTATATATTTTTAGTTGGCCAATTAATTTCTTTCTATTTTTAGTAGAGACGGGGGTCTCACTCTTGCTCAGGTTGATTTCGAACTCCTGAACTTGAGCGATCCATCCACCTCAGCCTCCCAGAGTGCTAGAATTACAGGCGTGAGCCACCGCACCCGGCCTTTGTGTCTAAGTTTTTGTATTGACATATGTTTTCAATTCTTTTGAGTACATACTTAGGAGTAGAACTGCTGGGGGAATTTTTCCACTTTTAAGATATCTTTAAAGATAATTTAACATTTATATGAAAATTTAGCCGGGCGCGGTGGCTCACGCCTGTAATCCTAGCACTCTGGGAGGCCGAGGCGGGTGGATAGCTCAAGGTCAGGAGTTCAAGACCAGCCTGAGTAACAGCGAGACCCCGTCTCTACT
Organism: Lepilemur ruficaudatus; assembly: GCA_963574885.1. Lineage (NCBI taxonomy): Eukaryota > Metazoa > Chordata > Mammalia > Primates > Lepilemuridae > Lepilemur > Lepilemur ruficaudatus. The sequence goes on along the minus strand of CAUYRT010046667.1, from coordinate 7,756 downwards.
ATAAATAGAAAGAAATTAATTGGACAACTAAAAATATATGTAAAAAATTAGCCGGGCATGGTGGCGCATGCCTGTAGTCCCAGCTACTCGGGAGGCTGAGGCAGAAGGATCGCTTGAGTCCAGGAGTTTGAGGTTGCTTTGAGCTAGGCTGATGCCACGGCACTCTACAGCCCGGGCAACACAGTGAGACTCTGTCTCAAAAAAAAAAGAAAAGAAAATTTAATAAATGTTTGGTTTACAATAAAATGAAGTGCATAAATGCCTGTAGCTTTAGCAAACTATTTTGTCATTATTACTGAAATATCTTAATAATTTATTTCATCCTTTTGCCCCTAGTTTGAAGTTAATCAACTCACATATTATTTACCTTGTCCTTTTTCAAGGAAAATGATTTTGGATTCTGGAAGAAAATTAGATCCAGTCACAATCATTTCATGACCTCCATTTACAGAACAGCTGTTGATACTGTACTTCTCAATATGAGGAAGTTCTTGAGCAGATCGCTGGGCTGTTTTTTAAGAGTTGAGAGGAAACAAAATATTAGTTAAAAAACTTTCATACATAAATGACAAACTCGAGCTACAAAATCAAAATAAAGAGAAGCAAATTTGGGGATTAGTTTATTCAGCCCTTTCAAATTTAAGACAATGGTAACAATACTTACTAAAAGAACTAAGTTGTTTAGAAAACAAAACAGATATATTAAATTTATGGATTTCTACATTATTTTCTTATACTATAACTATTAAGAAACTAATAAAGAGAAATTAATATGTTCAATTTCATGTTGACTCCAACACATTTACCTCATCTGCTTTTCTCTTTTTAGCTTAAATCTTAAAGTATTTCTTCCATACAAATCTGTTAAAATTTGTAAATCTAATATAATTACAAAAAGCACATAAGTCCAAAGGTGTAAAATTATACTGAATACAATTAAGAGAAGACAAGTTTTTAAAGAACTATTGTAGGACAAACATCAAGTAACCCTTTCATCAAGAGAATACCTAGATCATTGTTGTGACATCAGACTTCCATTTTGGACAATCTTCTAAACTAAATAACTGAAACATACATGAAAAACACATTTCAATATTGAATTTTTAGAAATGGCTATAAATGTTTCTATAGTGACTGTACATTTCTCTGCCTTTCCAGGGTAAATGGAAAATAACCTAATTTTTCTTAATGCATACAGTGACTATTTAAATCAACTTTAATAAACAGCATCCTTGATGCCACCCCTCTAATATTGACTGGTTCCAACTTGCTACATTTTCTGGAGATTCTATTTCTGGATAGGATCTTTTCTTTCTTTCATTTTTAAGTGCTTGGGCTTCAAGTTGTAGATTGTATTTCTTTTCTTTTTTTTTTTTTGAGACAGAGTCTCACTCTGTTGCCCGGGCTGTAGAGTGTCGTGGCATTAGCCTAGCTCACAGCAACCTCAAACTCCTGGGCTCAAGCAATTCTTCTGCCTCAGCCTCCCAAGTAGCTGGGACTACAGGCATGCGCCACCATGCCCGGCTCATTTTTTACATATATTTTTAGTTGTCCAATTAATTTCTTTCTATTTTATAGTAGAGACGGGGTCTCGCTGTTGCTCAGGCTGGTCTTGAACTCCTGACCTTGAGCTATCCACCCGCCTCGGCCTCCCAGAGTGCTAGGATTACAGGCGTGAGCCACCGCGCCCGGCCTTGTAGATTGTATTTCTTTTGACTGCTTAGGTTTCTAATAGTTTCTTCTCATCGAATACCTAGATACCTAGGTTTCTCCTAGAATTAAAACAAACTTAAAAAGTGTCGATTATACTCTCTTTTTCACATTTGGAAAACAAGTATATTTTGAGTCCTACTGCATGGGTTGAAAACTGGTGGCTTTGAAGATCAGCTGTGTTTTGTTTGGTTAGCACAGCATTTTAAAGAGATTTAAACTTAAATGCCTTGGAAAACATGCATACCCACTTAACTATAGCTCCTATCTCTCCCAACTATTTAACACCTAGCCACAAAAAGCACCTGCCCCATTCAAAGAGAATATTAAAATAGACCCTTCTTAGGGAATTGGTCTGGGATTTAGGATCAACTACCAAGCACCAACCCAAATCTCAGAAAATATTCATATCTCTACTATTCTAAATAGCTCACAGAGTACAGGCCTGGAAACAACACTAATTACAGGTACATTCTACGTAAAAACAAAAATGAATTCCCAACAGATGGCACAGCCATATTAAAAAATTACCCATGTGCTAAAAATAGTATTTTTGAAGACTATTTAATGATAAGGAAAAATGCCCATGACATAATAATAAGTGAACAAAAGCAAAACAAGATATAAAACCAGGCCAGGCATAGTGGCTCACACCTGTAATTCTAGCACTTTGAGAGTCTGATACATAAGGATTGCCTAAGGCCAGGAGTTCGAGACCAGCCTAAGCAACATAGCAAGACCCCATCTCTACAAAAAATTTAAAAAAATTAGACAGTGTGGTGGCATGGGTCTGTAGTCCCAGCTACTCAGGAGGCTGAGGATTGCTTGAGCCCAGGAGTTTGAGGTTGCAGTGAGCTGTGATGACACCACTACACTCCAGCCTGGGGAAGAGACTCTGTCTCCAAAAAAAAATAAAAGAGACATAAAATTCCATCAGGTAAGCCCACTTAAAAACTATTTTGTGTGTGTAAAGACAGAATATAAAAAAAGAAATCTAAAAAAGCTTAATAATGACTATCTCAGGGTAGTCATATTACAAAAGATTTTAACACTATACTAACTCTTTGTGTACCACTCTACATTTTCTATATTCTCAATAATAATCATATACTTTATGAACAAAAAAGAAAAACTTAAAAATCATTTGAGTAATTTCATCTCAAAAACTCAAACTAAGGCCGGGCATGGTGGCTCATGCCTGTACTCCTATACTGTGGGAGATGGAGGCAGGAGGATTGCCTGACCAGCCAGAAAAGAGCTACACCCCAACTCTACTAAAAATATAGAAAAATTAGCCAGGCTGTGGTGCATGCCTGTAGCCCCAGCTACTTGGGAGGCTGAGGCAGAAGGACTGCTTGAGCCCAGGAATTTGAGGTTACAGTGAGCTATGATGACACCACTGCACTCTCTAGCTGGAGCAACAGAGCGAGACTCTACCTCAACAAAAACAAAAACACAAACTCAAACTACTACATGAACTTGAATTATTTAAATTACTTTGTTTTTAAAAACAGAGACATCTATGCTTATATGGGCATAGAACACTCTGGTAGGATAATTAAGAAGCTGGCAATGGTAGCTTCTTCTAAGAAGGGGAGGCTGGGCGCAGTGGCTCACGCATATAATCCTAGCATTCTGGGAGGCCAAGGCGGAAGGATTGCTTGAGCTCAGCAGTTCAAGACCAGCCTGAGCAAGAGCAACACCCCGTCTCTACTAAAAATAGAAAAATCAGCCAGGCATGGCAGTGCACGCCTGTGATCCCAGCTACTCAAGAGGCTGAGGCAGGAGAATCACTTGAGCCCAGGAGTTTGAGGTTGCTGTGAGCTAGGATGACACCATGGCATTCTAGCCCAGATGACAGAGTGAGATTCCATTTCAAGGAAAAAAAAAAAAAAAAAAAAAATATATATATATATATATATATATACGTATATATATATGTGTACAAAAGAAGGGGAACTGGTTGACTCAGAAATTTACTTTGCACTCTATACTCTTTATTCTTTATGAATTTTGTACCAGGTATCTATATTAGCTATTCAAAATTAATATAAAAATTGGTTTACAGTAAATTCTATTACCATAGATTTACTCAGTGATTCCCATAGTCAACTGGGAAACAATAAAGTATTAGTCCAATTCAGCACACAGAAAAAGGAGGCATGAAAAGGATGCACAGCAGGTGTAATACCAAACTAAGAATACATATGGCTAGCAAAAATAAAATGGCAGAAATGACTGTAATTGTATCTATAGTGACTGCACATTTCTCTGCCTTCCCAGGGTACATGGAACATAATCTAATGATTATGTTTCTAAAGGAAACATTTTTCCTTTTTAATATATTCAAGAGTACTAAGTAAAACCATGTTCTAAGGATAGCTCTGTCACCAACAAGCAAATAACCTTGGATGAGTATTTGAGATACTTGTGCCTCAGTTTCCTCTTATGCAAAATTATAGCATGGAATTAGAATATTCCAAGTCTATGTCCTAAAGATCTAAATATTAGTCATATCAGCTAACTTGCCCAAGATACATAGTTCTACATGGCCTGAGTAGATGTCAGGTTCTAGGGCCCTTTCTTACATCTTGCCTTTGTATATGGAAGGAAAAAACATCCAATGACTTAATCTGATGTTGTAAATAATTTTATGGTTAAAAAAACCAAACACTCCATAAGTCTTATTTAGCCAAGGCATCAATTTGCAGAGACAATCATTTTCCAACATGAAGGCTGACATTTTAATAAAACGATGATGATCAAGTGACACTTAAAATATTAGAATCAGGCCAGGCGCGGTGGCTCATGCCTTTAATCCTAGCACTCTGGGAGGCCGAGGCGGGAGGATCACTCAAGGTCAGGAGTTTGAAAACAGCCTGAGCAAGAGTGATACCCCGTCTCTACTAAAAAATATAAAGAAATTAATTGGCCAATTAGAAATATATAGAGAAAATTAGCCGGGCATGGTGGCACATGCCTGTAGTCCAGCCACTTGGGAGGCTGAGGTAGAAAGATCGCTTGAGCCCAGGAGTTTGAGGTTGCTGTGAGCTAGGCTGACACCACGGCACTCTAGCCCGGACAACAGAGTGAGACTCTGTCTCAAAAAGAAGTATTAGAATCATAGCTTCATGACTTGGTCCTTAGATGCCATCAGCCACCTTCCTCATTTAAAGGTAAGAAAACTGTGGTCCATAGAGTTTGTCTACAGTCACATAGCTACCTAGGGTCAAACTATTGTGAGAAGTTTTAAATTTTAAAATTCCAAGATCATTACTCTTCCCACCTAAACATGTTAGCTTATTTCCATATGAGAAAATCAAACCAGCAACCCAGACTCTATGCTTCAGTTTACACTAAAACATTAATTTATACACTTAATTTATTACATTAAATTATAAACAAAACAGAAAATAAACTATTATAAACAAAATCTTTAAACATCATCACAAGCTCACTTACAGCACTCCACAGGTATGGAAGCTATCTGTAGAGAAAGGACTTTTCCATTGGGCTGTGGGATGTGTACACGAAACACAAGTCGTACTCTAGTATTCTTTCTGCCAATATCAGTTTCTCCTTTTCGAAGTTCTATATCTGAATTGCGGAGTTTCAAAATACCAGCACAGTCAATACTAAAGAGAAAAATATAAAAATTTAATTTGCTTATTAATAATCATGGTTCTGGCCAGGCGTGGTGGCTCACACCTGTAATCCTAGCACTGTGTGAGGCCAAGGCGGGAGGATCGTTTGAGCTCAGGAGTTTGAGACCAGCCTGAGCAAGAGCAAGACCCTGTCTCTACTAAAAATAGAAAGAAATTAGCTGGACAACTAAAAATATATATATATAAAAAGTTAGCCAGGCATGGTGGCGCATGCCTGTAGTCCCAGCTACTCGGGAAGCTGAGGCAGAAGGACTGCTTGACCCCGGGAGTTTGAGGTTGCTATGAGCTAAGCTGACGCCACAGCACTCACTCTAGCCCAGGCAAGAGTGAGACTCTGTCTAAAAAAAAAAAAAAAAAAAAAAAAATCATTGTTCTAAACAACTCAACTACATAAATATTGTTAATTTGTTGGGAAAGAACTATCTATCCAAAATCATGTCAAAAAAGAAAGATATGTATGATTGTTACTCTCTGCTATTTCAATTTAAGGATTAAAAATATTTTTGTATGATAAAAGTGCAATAGTTAAGTATGGTAGATTTTCTGCAAAGATAGCTGTCAATAATTCTTCCACATTCCTGTACTCACCTGCTTCTCCTCCTGCCATTAAGAGGGTATATTCTAGCCCGGCCTCAAGTTTGCTTTTGATATAAGGATTATCAATGAGATGTAGGAGAGTTTTGGGATGGGTTTTAGCGAAAAGCTCCTTTAAGAGGTTTGACTCAAATGGAAGTTCCCTTTTATCCTTCTTCCCACCCATTTCTCCTTCTTATTCCTTCTGAAAGAATAATCCCTTCTGGAAATTATTCCTTCTGATTGTGATGGCTAGAGCTCCAGAAACCATTTTGGATTACAAGGCAATCTGGAGGATGGAAACAACATGCTAAAGATGGCAGAGAAGAAAAAGCTTGCTTGAGGTCCCAGTATCTTACAAAGCCACTGTGCTAGCCCTAAAATTTCTGTCTGTAAATTTCTCTTATGTGATAAAAAACTAAACCTCTAATTGCCTAAGCCACTGCATTTTAGGTTTTTGTTACAGGCAACCAGACTCCTAACTAATCCACCTGAACAAAAAACCTATTGCATTCTCATTCAGAAGTTGGTCACCTCATTTTATTTGGAAATGGGTCAAATGGGATGCCTGGAGGTAAAGTCAAAAGTTTTCCTTAAAGAGGTCAGGTGCAGTGGCTCACACCTATAATTCTAGCACTTTGGGAGGCCAAGGTGAGAGGATCACTTAGAGGCCAGGAGTTTAAGACCAGCCTGAGCAACACAGCAAGACCCTAGCTTTACAAAAATTAGAAAAATTAGCTGGGCATGGTAGCATGTGCCTGTAGTCCCAACTACTTGGAAGGCTGTGACAGGAAGATCCCTTGAGCCCAGGAGTTTACAGTTGTAAGTAAGCTATGACAACACCACTTGCATGCTAGCTGAGGCAACAGAGTGAGATTCTGTCTCAAAAGAAAAAAGAATTTTCCTTAAGGAAACTTAACAATCATAATTACACTGCAATTGTTTATTATCTACCCTATTACACTATAAGTTAGTTGATATTCATATATAATACTTTTATCCCTGTCACCTAGGATGATACTTGTCTATGGTCCATAAACATTCACTGAATTGAATTTTCTTTTTGGAAATATGCTACCACACTTAGCAAACATACGTTTATTTATATAATGTCATTTAGTTAACTTAGAACAATGCATATTTGTGTTTATACTTAAAAAAAATACATTTTTTTCTGAAAGGTGTTTCAGGGGAAAAAAAGAACTGCCCATTTTAGGGTATGTTTCAAGATACCTAGCTGACATATTGTTTTCAGGAAGAAGTGGAATTTCCAGAACTTTTGTGCTGGCAATTATTATCTCTTGGCTTGCAGTAGCAACTGTCTTCCCAGTGATTCGATGCACCTGGTAAAATGCATGAGGTCGTAAATACCGATCATCTGCTGTTCCAATAAACATCTGTAGATTTATTGGCTTTTCACTGTAGCCCAGGAGCTAATTAGGAAGAACAAACACAGAAAAGCACAATTTATTACCCATGCATTTTACAATAAGCTTACAACAGTAAGTTTATCATATCTGTATCATGTACCATTGATACATAAAATGTTATTTCAAAAATGACCAAAAAAAGCAAGTAAGATAGAATGCTAGAATATGTTACACAAAGGATGCAGGGTTTTGGTTTTGTAGATTTTTTTTTTTTTTTTTTTGAGACAGAGTCTCACTGTGTTGCCCAGGCTAGAGTGCCGTGGCATCAGCCTAGCTCACAGCAACCTCAAACTCCTGGGCTCAAGCGATCCTTCTGCCTCAGCCTCCCGAGTAGCTGGGACCACAGGCATGCGCCACCATGCCCGGCTAATTTTTTAC
>CAUYRT010046666.1:0-14815 GCA_963574885.1 Lepilemur ruficaudatus | reverse complement strand
TGATAATCTAGCACCTCTTGTATTATCCTGGATAGAGCTGGAGCCCATTCTACTAAGTGAAGTATCACAAGAATGGAAAAACAAGCACCACATGTACTCACCATCAAATTGGTATTAATTGATCAACACTTATGTGCACATATAGTAGTAACATTCATCGGATGTTGGGCAGGTGGGAGGTGGGAGGAGGGGGTGGGTATATTCACACCTAATGGGTGCGGTGTGCACCATCTGGAGGATGGACACACTTGAAGCTCTGACTCGGGCGGGGCAAGGGCAATATATGTAACCTAAGCATTTGTACCCCAGTAATATGCTGAAATAAAAAATATAAATTAATTTTTTAAAAAGTGAATCAAATTAAGAGAAAAATTAAGATACTCTCCATGTTTGTAATTAGAATTTCCATGCTATAAAAAAGGAATATTCCACAATGATACAGCCACAGTTTATTACTTATTCCTGGCCAAGTTGAATAGAGTCTATTAATTCCCAGTTCTCAGATTTGATGCTTGAGACAAGAAAAATGTTTTGGCAAATCTCTATTTATTCTACGTAATATGATATAGCCAAGAGGAAGATGTTTATACTGTCAGAGGTATTTTTCAAAGCCTCACCTCGATTCACATGCTACTAGCCCTTATTTCTGGCTGTGTTTAATTCATTGATAATATAAGCTTGTGTCACTTACCTTACCTTGGGAGAGTGAACATCTGCAGATATGAGGTAGGGATGCAAATGAATCCCACCAAGATCTTAAAGGGCAAACCAACCTCACTGGACATGTAGGTTAATAGAAATGATGGATTTGAGAAACAGGAAATCCCTAATGCCCACCAGAATTCACATTATTGAGACCATTTTTGACTTGTATTAAATTACCCTATCTTTTTCTATCCCCATGCTTAGTGACTTATGAAAAAACTTTACTTTTAAGTAAATGCCTTTTATGCCTAAGAATCACTTCTGTAAAATTGTTTTATATTGAATTTCTTGTAGTCAATTCTGAGCTGTCTTACTATCACTGCTCTTGTCTTTATGCTTTCTACCTCTTGAGAAAGAAACATTTTGTTTTGTGCTGGATCACAGATACTCAGTAAGTTGACATGCATTGAATTCTTCGTGTTCAGGCTACTGCTGCATAGGGAATTGTAATAAAACTAGGAGACTTGGTTTTTTAAAATCTCATTATATTGTGGAGATGATGAGGCAAAAACAAGTAGGAAACATAAACCATTTTAAGGATAATGGACAGAAAATTATATGAGATTCAGGAGGCTTAGATTCTCAGCTGTCACATTAACTGGAGATGTAACATTAAACGAGTCAATAAACTTTTTTTCCCTAGTTTCCTCATCTAAAAGATAAAAGAAAAAATAATTACTTCCATGGTTCTTCTTGTCTCCTCAAATACTATGCTAAGGTTGTAATTATTATTTGTTCATGTTTTCTGACTTGACCCATAATTGTAAATACGCACGGTTTAAGTATAAGTTTCTTAAAAGTATAGTAATAAGAAACACTGAAATTTTAAATATTCTAACTTATTTTTCTAAATAATATTATAAAAATATAAATAATACACATTAATACAGAAACTTTTGACACTACATTAACATATAAAGACACAGTTTAAATTCCCCCATAAGGCATCCAAACCTAAAGAAGCGTTGTTAAACTGGGTATACCTATATAATAAATATTGTTTTTAGACTTTGGTATTCTGCTTTTTATAATTTACCTGTAGTTTATTTAAAATATTTTAGCTAAAAATTTCTCTTCATATTTGAATAGAGATCTTGAGCAAGTTCTGTGAATTTTAATATTTAATAACTACATCCTACAAAGTAATACCAAAGCTGTAAAAAATAAACCCCAGTAAGCCAACACCTCAAATAGGCATAATAATTACATCAGAGAAGAGCAATACAGAAGGTTATTAGCCATTTACATTCATTTTTAAACAAAATAGAAAGAAAGTGATGGAAAGAAGAGGTAAGGTAATGTTCTCTAGCACAGTGTTCTCAGAAATAAATGAACTTCTTGATGCCCTGGGATCCTGGGCCTATTTTTTTTTCTTTTCCATACCTTTAAAGAAGGTATATAATTAGAACCTGGATTATGTGTTATACACTCACCAAAAGACATCCTTGAAAAAGTCAGACTAAAAGAATAGTAAACTCCAGAAGAATTTTAAGGTTGTTAATCAGCAAAGTTAGCAAACTTTCTTGATCAATTTTCAGATGTATTATTTTCCGACCACATTTACGAAAAGTATTCATCTTGCTTAGCTCAAAGAATACTTCTAAGTAGCTATTATTATTAATCATGAGCAAACAGTGTGGAAATAAGAATATGCAAGTGACAACATAACCTTTGTTCATATGTTATGCGTCTCAGTTCTGTGCCATCAGTTTCAAACTTCATTGTCATGGGAAGTAGGCTAAGGGGTAATGTTGATTTTATTGCATTGTGGAGAAACATTTTAAAGAAGACCATTCCCACACAGGACAAGGACAAGGTTCCATGGAGATGGTTGTCAGCAAATCTGGATGGTCTCAGAATTGCAAATCCTGGATGTGGGAAGGGAATGGAGGAGGATCTATTTTTCTGTACTTTACCCAGTAATTGTTATTATTTGAGAGAGGAGCCTACATGGAATAAGGGAATTAAATGCCTCTTGTTTGCAGTGAGTAAAGGGACCTATACAAAAGAAGAGGGAGGTTGAGAGAGTTCTGATAGCAATTATATCAAAAATTTCTAGAGTTAGAAACAAGACACTCTTAATGTTCCCAGATATGATTTTTGACCATATCTAGTTTGCATGTCTTTGCCAATATTTGTAATTATGTATTCTCTCAATTTTTTCCTCTTTGATAGTACTTATCAAAGTTTTAGCTTTTATATAGCTCCTTAAAAAGATAGCTTTTTAACTAATTTCTTTTTTTCTTCAATTCTATTGACTAATTTCTTAATGTTTATTATTATTCTTTCTTCTACTTCCTTTGAAGTGGTTGTTCTTTTCTTTAGATTTTTTAACAGCATAAGTTCATTAATTTCTTCTTAATAAATATATTCAACACTATAAGCATGTATTCTGAATGCTTTGGATAGATTTTCATACTTAGTTCATTCAGTTCTAAATTCTTTGCATTTTATTTTTAGATCTTCATTATCACCAAAGTTATTAAGGTTATTAAGTAGGAAATGTCTGATTTTCTTATGGACTAAATTTGACAGTTGGTATCTCTGACATTTTACACTTCTTGTTTTATTTTTATTGTGAAGGTACATCTTCTGTCTTTCAAATACATATTTTGGCTTGTGATTATCTTTCACATTTTTGTAGGGCAATTTTTGTGAAACTATGGATAAGTCACAAATCTGTGTTATTTTCGAATATGAGTTATGTCATGGAACCAATGCAGCACAGACACTCAAAATATCAACAAAGTGTTTAGGAAGGATGTGGCTAATGAATGAACAGTACGTCAGTGGTTTGAGAAGTTCCATTCTGGTGATTTTAATCTTGAAAATGAGCCATGTGGGTGACATGAGACTAAGGTGGATAATGATGAGCTGAAACTGTAGTGGAAGCAAATCCTACATGTGAGTTAGCAGCAAGTATTGATACTACTATTCCAATAATATTGGACCACAAAAAACAAATGGGCAAGGTAAAGAAGCTGGATAGATGAGTTCCACATGAATTCAACGAGTGTCAGAAGATAAATTGTCTCAAAGCTTGCCTTTGTTGTCACAACATAAAGGCAAACCATTTCTACACCGTATTGTTATGTGTGATAAAAAAATTGATTCTTTTTGATGATTGCAAGCTTTTGGCCCAATGGTTGTATAAAGATGAAGTGCCCAAACACAGTCCATAACCGAATATTCATTAAAAAAAGCTAATAGTGTCTGTTTGGTGGTGTAGCGCTGGTATTATCCACTACAGCTTCGTGGAACATGTAATCACTGGATTATAGCAGATATCTGCTGCAACCAATTGGACAAAATGATGATGATGCTCGGGATTAGGCAGCCAAGATTGGCCAGTAGAGACAGGCCAATCCTCTTGGAAGACAGTGCTCAACATGTTGCACAATGCTGCTTAAACCATAGAATCTGGACTTGGAAACTCTCTGTCATCCACTGTATTCAGCAGACCTTGCACCAACCGACTACCACTCCTTCCTGGCTTTGGACCACTTCTTGCAAGGAAAAATATTCAATTCTCAACATGCTGTGGAAAATGGCTTTGTTCTCCAGGCTTCTTTGCTGCCTGCATAAACAAGCTACCATTAAGATGGCAAAGCTGTGTCTATAGTTTAGTTGTATACTTTGATTAATTGTACTACTTCTTGTTTGAGATTTAATAAACTGCCGGAGCCAGCCGGCGACGTGCGGCACTTGGAGTTGGGGCTGAGGATAAGAAAAAAAGAGGCAAAACACAGATGGGAACGGGAGGATGGAGTCTGTGACGACTGCCGTGCCATGTTTATTTTAGAAGCTTTATTTATACAGAAGAAACAGAACTGAAAAACATTTGAGTAAGTGTTTACGTATAGAAGCCCACATACCATATCCCCTTTAGCTACACAAAGGGCCGTTAATCATTATCATAAGATCTTTGTCCAGTCAAGCCTGCAAGTAATCATTTTCCATCATCTATTTCCTCTAGCTGGGGGTCCCAGGGCAGGACTTTCTGGAATCTGTGAGGCTGTTTTTCATCTATTACTTATTAACTATTCTACTTATTCAAGCCTATAGTATGAAACACTTAGTGTACTCCAGATGGGAGAGCTATGCCTAGGGGCAGTTGCTATGTCACTAAGGACCCCAGTATTCTGGGCAGCAAGCACATCCTAAAGGCTCCCATTTTCAGGACAGCTCCCCACAATAAACTACACTTTTGATTTGAAATTAGACATTTTATATTTAATGACCTAATATTTAGGTGCATTTAGTTGATTTCTAAAGACAAAATTCTGGGGTAAAAGGGGCTTTCTTTGTTTTTTTTTTCATAATTTTATTGCATTACAGTCAGTGAATGAAGCCAATAGGACATGAGCTACTTAGAATTTGTAGAGATTTATTCTGTAGTCTTATGTATAATCAATATTGTTAGTATGCCTTACATGTTATAAAAGAAAATGTTAGGAAAAAAAGGTCATGATTTCATATGGTAAAGATCAAGCTTGCTAATTATGATATTAAGACATACCACATTTTTCTACCACTCTCTTGAATTTTAATTTATTAATTTAATCAGTTTGTTACCAAATATTTACTGAGTATCTACTTTGTTCTGGTGCTGTTCTAACTTTCTTTTCTCCTTCCTTGCTTGTTTATTTTCTTGCCTTTTCACTTCCTTTCTTCACAGCAGGTTTGCTGGTCTCACATAGTAAATCCATTTTAATATGTCAACTCTATTGGGCCTTCTGACCCCTTTTTCAGTATTCTGCCCAAATAGGGCATTGCCACCTAATTTGCTAAGGGACATCTTTGTGTCCGAATTTGAAATAGCCATCCTGAAAGCCTACTAGGACTGATTCCATGAAACTTTACCAAGATACTCTATCCTGAGAGTTACAAGAGTGAGCCCCCATGTCAGTGAACCCTTACCTATTTGGTATTTAATTTGTGCCTCTATTCCTCTTACCACTTGATGTGGTAAGCAGTCAGCATCATGGGAACTGTCCAGTTCCACTTCAGGAAAACTTAGAGGTGGACCAAAATGGTAGGAAGTGGGAGAATCAATAGTATCTGCTGCAATGTGTCACTGAATTTTTGATGTACTTCTAGTATCTAGCACATAGGTGGATTTTTTGTTCACTTTTTAAGGGAATCACAGCCATACAGTTTTTTTTTCCCTACTCTTTATCAAATTGATTTCTCTACACATCTTTCTGGAGTTGGAAGTTTTGTAATCTGCCTTTTTCTCTAGATGTTTTGAAGTTCCATATTTCTTATCTAGTATTTTTAGTGCCTGTACTCCTTTTTTCCTTTGTTCTATTATTATTACATCTAATATTATAATTGTTCTACTTTTAGTAACGATCAGTATTTTTATTGTAATTATCATACTAACTCCATCGACCCTCAGTAACACCTCCTAAATAACTCTATGATCCATCCTGTCTGTTCTTATCATCAATGCTTGCCTCTTTAATGGATTCTTGTAATATCTTCAAAAATGGAATCCTTAAATCTGATATATTCCTTTTCCAACTAATTTACCACTTTGCAACCAGAATAATCTTATCAGCATAATTCTTATGATGACATTTGCCTGGTTTAAATCTCTTCAATGACTGATTCTATAGTTCCTTTTATAAAATTCAAATTCTGCACCATATTTTATAGGTCTCCTTCTGATCTAATCTTTTCATATTTTTATAATCTCTTCTCTTCTCTATTAAAACTTTTCAATTTCCTCAGGTATTTCTGTGCCCTACCTTGCCTTTGGAACTTGACAGATGGTATAACCACTGCCTGAAACAACTTGCTGGACCTTGCCTGGTTAATTTCCCTAGTCTCAGCTAAGATGTTAGTTTCACTTTAAAGCTTCCTCTTACTCCCTAGACTCATTTGGGTGAACTATTATGTTCTGCATTGTGTCATGATCTTCTTCTTCATGTAATAATTAATTATAATTGCTTATTGAAACTTTTTATAGGACTAGAGAGAATATATCTGTTTTACCCATCATTGCTTTCCCAATGCCTAGCATAATCCGAAGAATACAGTATATGCTCCTTCAATACCTGTTGTACGAATGAATGAATAAATGAACAAAGAAAAAAAAAAGAAGGCTGAGAAGACAAAGATTGTTTTGATTTTAGTAGTTCAAATGTGTGGCTAAGAGGATAACTTCAAATAAGTATTTTTGTGGATGTTATGGATTGTATGAATGTGAAGATTAAAAAGTTTAGTGGGAAAGAGTTTCTGAGGCATAATGTAATGTGCTAGAAAAGTAGAGGAAAAATGAAGGAACATGTGAAAACAATTGTATCTAAAGCTAAGAAGAGGAAATAAAATAAATGAATGGGCTTTACTTTCTTTGATTTTTTTTCACATAATAACAAAAAACAAAAATTGAGGCTGTATTGAGGTCATTTATTTTTATTAGGAATGGGATGATAAGATTAAAGAACACGAGGCTTGAGACAAAATAAGCCTTTTTCTTGTTCTTCTTAAAGCAGTGTTAAATGGAAGTTTCTGGCATCTAATGGTTTTGAGCAAATACGTGTCTTTAGAGCTTAGACAAGTAATTGGGCTGGCAGGGAGAAGAGAAAGTGGGGCCTGCAGATTAATCATACCTATTGAGTTAAGTGGCAAGAAGTTAGCAGGCTTTTCCAATTCCTTATTGCTTGATAGTGGACACCTGTTTGTAGCCTCCAGTTTTTACTTTTGACAATAAAAATAGAAGTTTCTTTTACTTTTTTTTTTTTAAAAAAAACTCATATTTTAATGGAAAAAAAATGAACTGCAGATAAACTATAAAAAATAATTTTAACATCTATAATTATATTTATGTATAATAATGTGGCCTATTACAGATGGTTGCAAATTCTATATTCTATATCCCCTCTCCTTGCAGCGGGGCAGTCTTATGAGTACTTTTGCCAATAGAATACAATAGACATGGTACTATGCAGTTTCTGGCCCCAAACCTTAGGAGATTGATATCTGGCATTTTTAATCTCCGTGCTACCATAAAAGAGTCTGACTACTTTAAGACCACAGTGGTAAGAAGGCCTCATAGAGACATCCTGGTTGATAGTGTGATATGAGCTCATCGACTGATCCAGTCATTCTTGCAAAAGTGTCAGATTTAAAGGGGGGCCTTCTTAGGTTCCCCACATCAGCCCATTTACCATTGAATACTGATGAGTGACACCACTCAATGCCATAAGGAATAAATTAATTGCTCTGTCTAAATTCCTAAACCATAAAATTGTGAGATATAAAATATTTAGTTTAATCCACCCTATAAATATGTACTATTATGGACCCATAATAATTAAAAATTAAATAAAATTTTAAATATTGAGGTATTGTGCATATAGCAACCGAGGGCCAGAATGGAATTTAGTACCTAGAATTAGGGTGCTGCCTACAACTTGTGACTTTATCTTTGAAACTGAGTGGCAGACAGAAGCTGGAAGGGCATCAAATAAATAGTAAAGACCTAAAAATAAGAGCAAGGAACTGCTGCTAGAGGCTGGAGAAAGGATACCAGATTGATATATTGGTAGAAGATTTGGTGAAACTGTCTCTAGCAGTAAAGTAGGAGATAAAAAGGTCACTTAGTGATCTGGCTAAGACAGGAATTTGACTTCCTCTTGCCTATGATAATATATAAGAAGAATGTAATGAACAAAAGAAGGAACTATTCAGTTTTCAAGCAGAATTTAGAGAAAATATAGGGGAGCCAGGCCTTGCTGCTTTTGCAAATAAAACTGTTTCTCATCCTCAGTCTCTCGCACCGAAAGAATCTCAGTTTTAAATGGCCTCAGGGCAAAGATGAAATGCAGAGCAGCCACCGATAAACATGGTGTGAGGTTAAAGATCACAAAACTATGACTGTGGGGACTTATGTTGAGATCTCAGAAAAATTTAAAGGCCTGCATGGTGAGGCTTCTAAAATTCTTACAGCCTCCTCTTAGACCCTCTCAGATAGGACAAGGTGGCTCTAAGAAAAGAGTCTTAGACAAAGCTATCAGAATGTCTCAGTGAGCCAACGACTTCCATAAATCTTAAGAGCATTTTCCCACAGTGTTCTGACTCTCAGCTCAAGGTAGAAAAAGGCCTGTGTCAGAAAGAATTCATTTCGTAGAGTGAATGGTAATAGGATACACAAGAAACCCTCACAGTTTAAAAAAAAAATTGTATCAGCTTGGATGGAAAGGAATGGAGATGGCACAAAATGAAAAGGAGCCTTTGGACACCCAAATTTCTACAAAGAGAAAACATACTGAGAAGCCTACACAATTAGGAATATAGCATTTCCAGTGGAAAAGATCGATGAAGCAGAGGGCAAAATCAAGAACTCAAAGGGGATGACTATGCCAGGAGGTAGAAAGCAGCAGGGCAGAGTCCAGAGTTCTGCATGGATTGTTAATTCAAAAAATTTCTAATAACTACCAAAATGAAAACTGGATTTGGGAATCTAAATTAAAACCTATTTTGTTGACCTTTGAGAAGAATACTTCAAAACAAAGACTTATCATAAGTTTTAGCTGCTTTGCTCTTTGAAATAAAATTCATTTACTTCAGATTAAAAAAAAAAGAAGAAGAAGAACTCAGAGGGTACTGTCAAGAATCATCCCAGAGATTGGCAGTGGGCCTTCATCTAGGAACAGGAAAAAACATGTATCTGATTAGGTTTCAGAAATGCCATGGATTAGTGACTTCCAGTGCCTTCCATTTCCAAATTTTTGAGTTTTGTATATTGGTTATTTTACCTGGGTCTCACAATTATATGTTATATGTGTGGAGGACAAATCATTTGCTTCTTTAGTTCACATATCTACAGAATGAGATACACTTTACCTGAGGTACCAAATTTGAGGAAGCTCATCTCTTCCTGGACATGATTTAGGTAACAATATCTAGGAATTTGAACATGTACTGTAATGGGAGTATGGGAGGCGATGAACATAATTTAGCAAGGAGAATACAATGAAAATAATTTGTAGCTAGAGGGTAAACTGACTGACTAAAGATAGTGACAGAACATTCCTTCCATTGGGTTTTGTGTGTTTGGGAAGTGTGTCAACATTTCTTCTCTCCCCTCCTTCATTCTGGGCAGGCTCAATGTCTGCTTTGAGCAAGAACATATGGGCGAGATGGTGATGCTGTGCCTTGTGAGACTGACAGCTTTCACTTCCTGTGTCTTCACACACCTTCTCTGGGATCTCCAAGCTGCCTTGTGAGAAGTCCAACTGCTTTGAGACTGCAGTGCTAGAAAAGATTTGTCTAGTTGCTAGGTTCAACAATCACAGATGAATCCACCCTTCCTAGCCATCACTGCCAAGGTGCCAACATGTGATTTAAGCCATTTTGGATACTCCAAACCAGCCCATCTGCCAGCTAAATACCACCACATAACCTAAGTCAATGCTACATGGAGCAAAAGAATTGCCCAGCTCAGCACTGCCCTATTTTTGACCCACAAAATTATTAAACATAATAAAATAGATATTTTTTCAAGCAACTAAGTTTTGGGATACATTGTTACACAGCAATAGACAATTAAAACAATTAAAATATTTTAAAAATATGAGATCTTTTAATACATATGATTTGTCAGCCTGAGCAGGAGCAAGACCATGTCTCTACTAAAAATAGAAAAATTAGCCAGGTGTGGTGGTGCACACTTACAGTCCCAGCTACTTGGGAGGGTGAATCAGAAGAATTGCTTGAGCCCAGGGGTTTGAGGTTGCTGTGAGCTGGGCTGACGCCACGGCACTCTAGCCAGGATGATAGAGCAAGACTCTGTCTCAAAACGAAAACCCAAAACAAAAAAACATATGATTTGTGAGTGCTTTTTGCATTCGCAACATATCATAAATATTTTTCCATGCCAATATTCATCTAAAATATAATAGCTGAATAACTATATAATATTTTCCAAATCTATTTATTGAATGTTTGGATGTTTTAAACTATTTCACTGTCATCATCCCTCAAATGTGTTAAAAAAAATTAGGGGTGAGACCGTCAGGCTGAGATGGCTCTAGCACCTTGTGTAAGCAAACCAAAATCCAATTTAATGTAAACACTACACTTAAACTTAACCAACCAGAAACAACCAACTAACCTCTCTAGTGGTTTTCTACCAGATTATGCCCAAATAAACTAAATGCCTAGCTGTAGCCAATCGAGTAATTTCTATACTTTGCTTCCATGTTCTGTCTATAAAAGCCCGTAGTTCATGCTGCCTAAGTGGAGCTCCCAGAAACCCCTCTGGTTCTGGTTCATGAATCATTCTTTGGGCAAATAAACTCTGTTAAATTTAATTTGTCTAAAGTTGTTCTTTTAACAGTTGGGATATTGGAAAGGTGTTTAAAATTTATCTCTATATTAATTTTCACCTTTATTCAGTCTGTTCTCTATCCTGAAACTACAATGATTTTTCTAAATAATCATCTGACCATTAGACCTTAAATTGTCTAAGAGCAGAAACCTTGAACCTTTAATTTACAGATAAATTACATAACCTTTACCTTACATAAGTTAGATGTCCAATAAAGCACTGTTGCAAGAATTAGTCTGCCATGCTTCTATTCAAAGAATTTCTGTTGTTCTCCATTGCATTTAAGTACAAACTACTCAACTTACTCAGTTTACCCTATTCTGTATGATCTTGATCTTGATCTCAGCTAAAAATCACATCACATTTCTTTCAATTTATTTTATGCTTTCTATTTTTTCCTTCCCAGGACCTTGCAAATATAATTTTTATTGACTGGCTTACTCTTTTTTTTCTCTATAATTCTTTCACTTGTCAGATTGTCACTCATCTTTCAAGATTCAGCTTCTATACCTCCTTCTCAGGGGATTCTTTTGTTCACTTGATCTAGGTCAGATATCTAGGTTCTAAGGTCTCACTGTACCTGTATGCACTCTAGAAATATGAGCTTGACTTCAGCTTACTGATAAGATCCATGATGGCAGATAGTCTCAGAGTAATAACCTTCACTCCCAATGATTGGCATATATTACTTATTTAAAAAATAAACATTAATTTGTATTTTGATGAGTGTCTTTATACATTATTGCACGATTATTTACACAATATTTTCCTAGTAATGCAATTACAGAATAGAAGAGTAAACATAATTGTTATTATTTGAATTATATCAACACATTTTCTTCTAATGCACTGAGTAAATATTTTGGTATTTTCCATGACTTTTCTAAAATGTGTTTTATAATTCCATTAAAAACAATTGCTATATTGTAGATGTTGTCATTTCTATTTCTTTGATTATTATTGATACTGAACATTTAAGTATATTTATTGGGTATTTGTTTATATATTTATGTTTTCTTTGCCAATTTGTCTTATTCACTTATCAAACTCTTTAGATATTAACATAGTTATATTTCTTTAACATTTTCCTACTTATTTCAATATTTTATTTAATGTATTAAGTTTTGACATATAAACATTTTTATTTTAAAATTAATTAGTTCTTATTTTTAGAATTAATTGTACAAATTTATATCTTTAATATTTCTAGCACATACTTTGATGTGTTATGAGAATAATGGTCTAATATTTCTCTCAATTATTTAGCCATGTGATTCAATTGTACTTGTACATTCTCTATTTTTCAATAATTATGAACCTAATAAGAATAGTTTCAAAAATTTTTCTTATACTTTAGATATTTATCAATCTTAGCACCATGGAGTGGTACTAATCAAGCCATAATAGTGGAATTGAATAGTCATTGTAATCAATTGAATTTATATTCAACAATAAGAAAATTAGGAAATATTTAATGTGAGATATTTAACTCTCCTAAGCTCATTTAATATAAAATATTATAAAAGTTCCTTGACACATCATGGAGTAGAATTTTCAGTTTTCTATGTGCATATCTTTCTTAAGAAACATCAGAAGATTTTTCTGCTAGAGAAACAGAGAGAAAGAATGCAAGAAGAATATCCAATTGCACAATTTAAGTCTGAGTCTTAAAAGAAATGGGCTACATTGCCTTGTTGACTTTGAGTCAAATGCCTGCTAAGATTCTGATAAGAGATCAGTCATATAGGACTTTATACAAGTCACTATATATAAATTTTTTAAAAAGGATGTGGTGTCCTGGAGGCAGCGTACCAGTATCTCCATCCTTCTGTAGGGTAATTACCTCTGTCAGATGAACTGATCAGATTTGTTACAATTTTAAGTGGTTACCTTCAGGGAGAAAAAAACCTTCAGATATATGCATTTGTGCCTTTACTTTGGAATGTATATATTAATAAGTAAAAAACTCAGGACCATAGAAAAATGTATTTAACCAATTATTTTGAGTGCTGCTCAAAGAAGCCTTGTCACTTTGATGGAGTCTAGTTTTCATTTTTTTTTAAATCATAATGCAGTTGATTTAATCACTCTCATCCTCAGGTTTCTTATGAAAATTCGCTTCAGCTTTCTACATTGTACTTGTAGGTGTTTGAGTTTTATGTCAGAATCAACAAGCGAATCTCTACCTTTCCTGAAATACCAGGATTGAATGACCAAATTAATTTAAAGAAAAATAAAGGAGTTAAGACAGTTATTAGTCTCGAAGGAGAAAGAGTGATTATTAAAAATTACAGTTATAATTATAATTGTTGGAAGGAAGTTTAAAAGCTAGCTACCCATCTGGTAGTTGATTTTTTTAAAAAAAATCTTATTCCTATCAGTTTGTGGCCCAGTCTGAACTCTTCCATGACAGAAACTCTCCACTCATTATATAATAAGCTATCTAATTTTTGGATATATAGCGCAATAATTTCAATCTTCTGTGAAAAGGAATTTCTCTCTACTAGAGACCTCTTCCTAACTCCTTTTTACATACTGGTGGATGACATCATTCATCTCCCTACCTGTAGGACGAACGTTTTTCAGTAGGACTAAAACTGGCCCTTGTTACTTGAGATTTGCCCTTCATCACTGACCTTTTAGAGAATATAAATAACAGCCATCTTCCCCGTTGAATTCAGAAATAGATAAGAGTCAGGTAGATGACCATCAACAGTTTAGAGGAGTAGGTGGTTTTACATAGGTAACTGACATAGTTTCCTTTCCAGTATGGATCTTGTGACTCACCACCTAAAGTAAAAGTTTGGGCAGAGGATTACTCCATCACATTAATTCAGCAGACAGAAAGGGAAGTGAAGAAGCTAGTATCTAAATGCTTAAAAACTAAAAAGTCCAATTAGTACACAACTGAGAAATGTGGGCAAATTAGCCTGTCAAAGGTGAGAAAGGGGTTGGGCAAGAGACCAGACTTAATGCTCAATGGATTTGCAAATAGTGGGATTCTGTTTGTTGCCCAGTACCCAAATGGTATTATATTGGATATTTTATTTTAATGAACATTTATTATTCCTGTGGATTTGTATAGAGTTCTTTCTTTTTTAAACTTTGAAAATTAGTTATGATCACTTGTAAAATGAACCTTACTATCCACTAATGCAGTAGTAAGAGTATGTGATGAATGCAAGATATATGTGCCAGGATTCAAGATTCAACCATGGTCTGTTGATTGTTATCTGTGTGCCAGACACTGTGCATATTGCTTCTTCATTTAATTTAGCTAGGAGACATAGGGATGATTTGACAAATATTTCAGATAAGAGCTAAATATTTTCCTAAGGTCATACAAATATTAAAATTAGGATTTGAATAAATGATATTGGGCATGTTTTCTCATACTCACTCCTCCTTTTTTCTTCCGGTTCATAAAAGGTCTAACAGCTAATATCCTATTCTCTCTAAGGACTAAAATGATTGTTCCAGTGTGTGTTTTTATGCAGATTTTAGCTGCTGATGACCTTAAAGGCCAAGTTTAACTCCTAAAATTATAAAATGCTGCCAAGAGAACTTTTTCCACTTTTAACGCCTATCATTTAATGATCTTAAATATGTAATATAAGGTCACCAAATTTATTTATTTTATTTTATTTTTTTTTTATTGGGGGAAAACTACAAAGCATTTACAGTACAATGTTTACAGTCACAATTTGTAGTGAGCTGATTTCCCAAAATATATTACCACTCAAGTTGACTTATCTTGTTACATTCAAAAAC